>BGPT01002312.1:77632-89227 GCA_003297045.1 Symbiodinium sp. clade C Y103 | reverse complement strand
CTTCCCACATGTCTTCATAGATAACCCAACACTACATTGAGAAAAACAGTTCAGAACCTCTTGGGTCAAGTAATCTCAAGTAGATTATGTTTTTTTTTTCTGGGGGTTGCTGAACGCAACTTTCTTTTGCTAGCTTAAGACTTG
The DNA here is from genome assembly GCA_003297045.1 of Symbiodinium sp. clade C Y103. NCBI lineage: Eukaryota > Dinophyceae > Suessiales > Symbiodiniaceae > Cladocopium > Cladocopium sp. clade C. Next base: position 89,083 of record BGPT01002312.1, on the reverse strand, counting down.
ATCTCAGAACCCCTTACCCACCACTTTTGGTAGGTTAAGACTTGATCTCAGAACCCCTACGTACCACTTGATCTCAGGAGGTGCAAAGTTCTAATATCAAAGTGGTGTTTTTCAACAAAAAATGATTTCAGATACCAAAAAAGGTTTTACAATGCAGTGCTCCAGGTCCCTGGCTCGTAGTTGAGGGTACATAAATGCACACACATTCTTTCTCTATCTATATGTATATGTATATAACTATATATGTATATTTGATTATAGATGTAAAGACGTATAGATGTATAGAGGTATATATATATACATAAACATCCATATACCCAGGTCATTTCACGCTTTGGAACAAGTAAGTAGTTGACATGTCGCCATTGACTGCGTGAGCGGGACTCCATCAGCATGTCAGTACTGACTTGTGAATCAGGCGAGGGACTCGGTTTGCGAAAATTACGTGTTACCTGACAGGCCGCCATTGCGCTAACTTGACATTCATGCTACAGCACATGTTTCCCAGCCGGCCCGGTGGAAACCCAAGGCCCTTCATGTGAAAACGTGCTGGACAGTGCCGCAGCACAGATTTCCTACATGGTTACCCCATGAAGCCATGGTCATCATTGACCACATATTGTCGTTGACCACATGTGAAGGTCTACATCATCATGTCGCTCCCGAATAAACTCAACTCAGTTTGCATAAAAAGTGTGAAGCATTTTCAACTCGCAGTAACCGTTCCCCAGACGAGCCAGATATGGCACCTAGGCTATTCACGATGTGAACAGAAGGTAAGGTCATCGTCTGTACACGCGAAATTTGGATCGTATGTACACGCGGACGCGTGCCGAGACTTTTGCGAAATGGATCGTATGTACACGCGCGGCGNGGAGACCTTAGAAAAACGGATCGTATGTACACGCGGATCGCTAGCTGAAAGGCCTTCTGGCTGTACAGTTTATTTGTCTATCTATCTATCTATCTATCTATCTATCTATCTATCTGCCTATCTATCTATCTATCTATCTATCTATCTATCTATCTATCTATCTATCCATCTGTCGATCTATCTATCTAAGTATTAATGCATCTATCTATCCATCCATCTTTCTATTTATCCTTTTGTCCATCAATCTATTTTTCTATATATTTATGTCTCTACCTGTCTGTCGACCTATATATCTATCTATCTGTCTTTCTTTCAACAACAGATAAAACCTAAAGGTGTCATGGCTCGTCTTATCTTAATTGCAACAACAGATAAACCTTAAAGGTGTCGTGGCTCTTCTTATCTTAAGTGCAGCAAGAGAGAAACCCTAAAAGTGTCGTGGCTCTTCTTATCTCAGATGCAACAAGAGATAAACCCTAAAGGTGTCGTGGCTCTTCTTATCTGAATTGCCACAACAGATAAACCCTAAAGGTGTCGTGTCTCTTCTTATCTTAATAGCACCAAGAGATAAACCCTAAAGGTGTCGTGGCTCATCTTATCTTAAGTGCAGCAAGAGATAAACCCTAAAGGTGTCGTGGCTCTTCTTAGCTCAAGTGCAACAAGACATAAACCCTAAAAGTGTCGTGGCTCTTCTTCTCTTAACTGCAACAACAGATAAACCCTGAAGAGTCGTGAGTGTCGTGTCTCTTCTTTTCTTAATTGCAACAACAGCTTCACCCTAAAGGTGTCGTGTCTCTTCTTATCTTAAGTTCAACAACAGATAAACCCTAAAGGTGTCGTGTCTCTTCTTATCTCAAGTGCAACAAGAGATAAACCCTAAAGGTGTCGTGTTTCTTCTTATCTCAAGTTCAACAACGGATAAACCCTAAAGGTGTCGTGTCTCTTCTGATCTCAAGTTTAACAACAGATAAAACCTAAAGGTGTCGTGGCTCTTCTCATCTTAATTGCAACAGCAGNCAAGTTTAACAACAGATAAAACCTAAAGGTGTCGTGGCTCTTCTCATCTTAATTGCAACAGCAGATAAACCCTAAAGGTGTCGTGGCTATTCTTATCTTGATTGCAACAAGAGATAAACCCTAAAGGTCTTGTGGCTCTTCTTAGCTCAAGTTCAACAACAGAAAAAAACTCTAAAGGTGTCGTGGCTCTTCTTATCTCAAGCTCAACAACAGATAAAACCGCAAGGTGTCGTGTCTCTTCTTTTCTTAATTGCAACAACAGATAAACCCTAAAGGTGTCGTGGCTCTTCTTATCTTAAGTGCAACAAGAGATAAACCCTAAAGGTGTCGTGGCTCTTCTTATCTTAAGTGCACCAAGAGATAAACCCTAAAGGTGTCGTGTCTCTTCTTGTCTTACTTGCAACAAGAGATAAACCCTAAAGGTGTCGTGTCTCTTCTTATTTTAACTGCACCAAGAGATAAACCCTAATGGTGTCCTGGCTCTTCCTATCGTAAGTGCAACAACAGATAAACCCTAACCGTGTCGCGGCTCTTCTTCTCTCAACTGCAAAAACAGATAAACCCTAAAGGTGTCGTGGCTCTTCTTGTCCCTAATTGCAGCAAGAGATGAACCCTAAAGGTGCCGTGTTTCTTCTTATCTTACTTGCAACAAAAGATAAACCCTAGGTGTCGTGGCTCTTCTTATCTTAAGTGCAACAAGAGATAAACCCTAAAGGTGTCGTGTCTCTTCTTATCTTAATTGCAACAACAGATAAACCCTAAAGGTGTCGTGGTTCTTATTCTCTCAAGTGCAACATGAGATAAACCCTAAAGGTGTCGTGGCTCTTCTTATCTTAAGTGCAACAGCAGATAAACCCGAAAGGTGTCGTGGCTCTTCTTTTCTTAATTGCAACAACAGCTACACCCTACAGGTGTCGTGTCTCTTCTTATCTCAAGTGCAACAAGAGATAAACCCTAAAGGGTGTCGTGGCTCACAAATCACAAAAAGTCTGCGTGTACATGTGATCCAAATTCAGGATGTCTTTTTTTCTGGGCGTGTACATGTGATCCAGATCAAAGGTGGAAGTCATCTGCGTGTACATGTGATCCAGATTCGAGGTTGAAAAAGTGGCTCACGGGACNTCCGGGCAGTTGGCGTGTACATGTGATCCAAACGGACATGGGAATGGCCTGCGTGTACATGTGATCTAAATCTGCGTGCGCAGATGATCCCCTTGCCATAAACAGAACGTCATCGACATCATTGAGAGGTCCTCGATGTATTAAAATGTTTTCACCCATTGGTAGAGGTCACATCTCCGACTGCATGCACTGATTCCCCCTTGCTGTTACGATTGATGTATTATTTCAAAATTACGGGACAACCCAATAAAAAATTAATTAATGAAGGCAATTATTTTTTTTGCCTTTACACAGTTGATTTGCAACAAATAATTTCAAACCCTGCCTTTCGTTCCAAATGCTGGAAACAAGTCTGCGCATGAAGGAGTGCACTTTCATAACCTTTTTTGCTATGTACCGTTGACAGTAAGGACGGTCTATGCAAAACGCCCTGAAGCATGGAAGAGCCAATGCCTCAGTGATATATATATATATCACTATTGTTCGCTGTGGCATTCCTGTGTTTAGTCTTGAGATGATCTTGGATGATGACTTCGATAAACCCGCCCTTGGTCAGGTAACAGTTTTTCTCCAGGAGTTTCCAATCCCGTCAAACGACCTCAAACTCCACGTTCAAAATTATACCAGGGTCCAAGGCCGATGGAAATTGACCAAGTCCAGTTTGGATCCAAGGGCAACCAGAAGGGCAACCGCAAGGGCAACCATAAGTGAAAGAAAGTCACCATTTTCAAAAACAAACAAAGGAACAAAAGGACAAGAACAAAAACAATTCTTATTCACCAACATTTGTCGTTTTTTGGGACAAGTTTGTTTTTTGGTAAGGAATGTTCCAATAAAAAGATTTCAGTCAAGGCAATGGGAACCAGACGGCCAGAGACAGTTGTTCCCAGCAATTATTTTGGGGATGCAACAACTGTTGGTGGGACCACTCCGTTCTCTCTGTGTCCTGCAAAGGGCCTATGGATGTTCAAGGACTGACAAGCCAACCAGAAGAACGACGTGAGATTCCTTCCATCCAGATGGGTTTTGCATGTGGGAGGGTTGATATTGGCATTCCGGCTGTGACAGTCTTGGTGGCCTTAGAGTCGGAGACAACCTACATCTTTGCTGTTCGAGGTGGCCGCCCAGGTGCTACATGAAGAGCAATCCAGACCTACTTTAGGGGGCAGGCTTCCATTCTGACGAACATACCAGAGCAGAAGTGCAAGCTTTTGATGCCAGGAGATCATGCATTGGTGCCATGGAGCTATGTTCATGGCGCTTGGACTTTGAAACTCTTTCCATGCGCATCAACTACTCGAATCCTTCCATTTCAGCACGTTTTTGCCGAACTTAGAAAAATTGCTTGACTTGCAGTGGGATTTGAATTGCAAACATAGACCACGCTGGGTTCCTGGAGGTTGGGCACGAGAAATAAAAGCTGAAACTTTGTACATTCGTGCCTACTCCCCAAGGCCTTCTGCTTTGCGAAGGTGTTCAAAAGACTTCAAAGCCCTGGCGTGGTGTGAGTTTTTCATGGTGAAGGAACCATCTCAGCCTGTTGGACGCACAGTTTTGTTTTCAGGACATCCGGTTCGGGTTTCTGGTCACTGCCAACCCAACGACTGATATCCATTGAGCTTTCAATGATGACACAATGGCTTTTGATGCTCAGCATGTTCTGGGATATGTCCGCGCGCGTCCACAAGATTCAGATCGTGAAGATGCTGATGACCAAGGAAAACGCAAGCGTAGGACCCTTCAGGTGATGGTGGCCAAAGTGGATCAAGTTTTGGATTGACAGACGAGAATGAAGTTCCAGGAGCGTCAGCGATGCTGGACGATGTTCGGGCAACCGAAACGCTAACAAAGATTCCTACGGTCCCAGGCTTAGCCCTGGGCCAAGTATTGGTTCAAGCAGCAATTTATGTCTTCCTCACTCTTCTGACAGCATTTGAAAGTCCTTTTCGGATCAACGGAGGATGACTGCTGCGAGCAGTAAGAATTGATGATGAAGTGCTGGAGGAGCAAACCCCAAACAGTCAGCGATGAGGAGTTGGAGAACCTGGACATTGAGGCAGAGCTCACAGGGACACAAGGTTTGCTGCAGATGGAGGTGCTGAGAAATCCCGCTGCCACTAGCTTGAGCTTGGCTACGTGTTGACCACGAAGATGGTGCATGATTAGAGGATCGGACCCCAGAAATGACGCTGCTTGGAGGACATGACCAAGGAACAACTGCAAGTTTCGCGCACACGTCCGGGATCGGAGCCAAATTGATCTTGATGATGCACTTGTGCTTCAGATGGGTCATGTGCTTTGCCGACTTCAAGGATGCATTCCTGCCTGTGGAGCAGCAGGATGCGTATTAGTTCGACAACCTAGCTGGTGGGCTGATGACAGGTCCAACTCAAGTGGTTACTGGGTCCTAGGCTTGCCTGGACAACGCAACGATGCTTCCCGATCGATTTTGTGATGCAGCTTGGCTTGTGGAACAAAATGAGAACAAGTTTACTCCTTCAGGAAGAGAGTTGATTCCAACAAGTGATCAGAGCCCAATGGAGCCGATACAGTTGTTTCAGGAAGCGTCACCTTTTCATTGCACAGGGCGTAATCATTTCATCACATGAGTAATTAATCTCAGAGCTTGTGAAGCTTCGCAACATGGAACACAGAAAACCATAGCTGACACCGGACATTGGCTATGACAGCCTCGATGGTCAGAAATTGGCAGGTGGTAGAAGCACCTGTCCGTTCAACTATGGGTACACTCTTTTACCTTTCCTAGGACCGAGTGGATATCCAACATGCAGTGCGAAATTTTTCCCACTGGACATGTCATGTACTACTCGAGTGGAACTGAAAACCATGCGTTGCTTCTTCCTTACCAACTTCCAAGCAACGGCGAGCAGGAGGAGATCGGTGGCAAGGACTCCAACACCTATGCTGGTGAGAAGGTGGGTGCTTTCAGTGACAAGGTAAATCGAGGACAGAACGGCGAAGGCAATCAATCTCTTCTGGCATGGTTTTCTTGGATGGCCGAATGGCGACAGCTTGAAGCAAAACCCAGACATGTGTTGCATTATCTTCATTTGGGACTGGGTACCTGGCATCAGCTGCAGCAGGTGCAGGGGCACTCTACCTTAGTCGTTTTTGGACTCCCTCATTCAGCGTGAGATAGAGATCGGCGAAGTCACGGATTCCAGCTTTGGCCGGTCATTTTTTCAACGTCTGGGAGTTGGACGTGTCAAAAATATTGATGTCAAGTTCCTGTGGTTGCAAAAGACAGTTCGAGACGGCCTGATGTCAATTGAGTCAATGGCAACGCACTGAACTTTTCTGACTTGGGCACCAAGAAGCTGACAACGGCGGCTGTTTTTGATGTTTTCCATGGGTATGGTGGAGCTGGATAAGAACCGTATGGAATATGTGCCAGTGGGTGGGCAAGAATTCATTGAGTTCATGCAAAGGAAGTCGACAGGCCGAAACGTGAAAATGGTCAGGAGGCGACTAGCAATGGGGGCGACGATGCAGACCATTGCTAGTGGCTTGGATGAGATTCCGCTGAAAAATTTTTACCCCTCTTATGACGGTTGTGACGCTTCTTACGCTACAGCCAATTGAGTATAACGCGGTTGTGGCAAACGGGAATGTTGGGTTCTTTTTCGAGAACTTTGCGGCCATGATGGCGTATGTCTTGGCATTATTTTGCGCAGGTTTCATGATTTAGCTTTATGCCAAGGATATCTTTTCTGCATTGTGTTTGAGTGTGGCGACAGCGTGGTGTCGTAAGAGAACCAAAAAAATTGGACATCGCCGACTATGCTATGTGGATGATTCGGGCCCTGACAGGCATGAACTTTGCCAGTTTTGGGCATTGGAAGATCCAGAGGATGCATAGGCAGGAGCAAAGTATTTCCGACACACTCCTGATGGTTCCTTGGCGATGATGAAGAAGAAGGTGGAGATCAAACAGGTGGACAAAGCGAACGTGAACCCAGTGTCCCTCGCATTTTCTTTGAAATTCCAGGAACAGAAGTTGAACCAGAAAGCGAAGATGAACTAGGCCCCACTCCTGCAGCTGAAGTTGATTGGGACAAGTTTTCAGAAATCCTGAAATATTTTCCGCGTCGACAAGCACGACGACTGGAGCAGATGAGTGAGGTGCGCATTTTCAGTGAATACATACTCATAGACTATTGCAAGCTTTCCTCGTGACCCTTTTCCCCGGTCGGATATGATCTGGGACTATCCAGGTTGGTGGTCACCACGCGATATCCGTGGGGCTTCTGTTTTCACAGAAATTATGATTGAAGGCAAACATGTGGACAATTTCAAATCCTTTTGTGAACAATGGTTGTTTTTTTTGGATGGATGATTCAGAAACCCATGGGATTATTCTAGCAACTCACCCACGGTGCGTATTATTTTTTTTGTGCAGCTGCATGTCATTCCATGCGGTCATGCAACACGCGCAGCTGACCCCGCAGCGGCTTCCGAGTCAAGTGAAAAAGTCCGATGCCCGAGCTCTGACGTGCTGCCGAACACCTTGGAATGATTTCTGCGGCCTGTTGTTTCGGTTTCCTCACCAAGGCAGGCATTTCTACGCTGGAGCGGGTTCTTGAGAAAGGCGTTTGCAATCAAAAAACAATAACGCCAAATTATCTAACGGCTGCACTTGTTCTTTACGTCGGGCAGCCTTGACATTGAAATCATTTCATGGCTAGTGATGAAATGGCTAGTGATGAAGCGCTCATTTTTGCGATGGCTGGGCTGAAACGTATCCCGCTGCTTTGGTAAAAAGTCCATTGAGCATGCAGGAGGCAGCCTATATTTTCGAAAAACAGGGTCTTGCAGAAGGATTCACTGAACTTCACGTAAGCATCGTTTTGGATGGCAAACTGCTTTAAAAAGTAGGACAGCCTGGAGGACAAGCCACTGAGGAAGTTTTGGTAAAAATTTGATGGAAACTTTGGCAGTGGCGTAGGGCCACTAAGAAGAAAATGGTCAACTCTCAAAGGTGTTGTGCATGATAGCTGAAAGTGGAACCAGACACCTGCCAGGTGAAAGTTTCTAGATGTGAACAAAAGTGCAACTCCTTCCTTCTTCCCTCCCTTCCTTTCTTCCATCTTCCGCTCTTCTTCTCCTTGTGCCAGCTTGTGGGCATTGCAGGCTCCAAGTGGAAGCGCAGGCTCAGGTGGCGAGCTCCACTCCAGTGGGCACACACAGACCCCAGACCTATGGCAAGCTCCACGGCAGTCTGAACATGCACGGACCCGAAGCCTATCGGGAGCTCCAGCTCAAATGTCAGAATATGTGTCAAATCGGATGTCAGATGCAATGTCAGACAATGTGTCAGATAGAATGTAAAAAAGAATGCCGGAAACAATGCCAGTTAGACAGCTCGGAAATATGTTAGATAGAATGCCAGAAAGAATGCCAGATACAATGTCGTCAGAATATATTTCAAATTTTAGGCCAGACAGACAGACAGACAGACAGACGGTCAGAATTTATGTCTGTCAGATAGAATGCCAGGTGGAATGTCAGAATATATGTCCAGTAGAAGGCCAGAAAAGATGCAAAATAGAATGCCAGATTTACCGTCATATTGTATGTCAGAAAAACATCAGAAAATTGGCAGATAAAGGTCAGAGGATATGCCGGAAAGAATGTCAGTTGGCGGGGATCTCTTCGAGGCCTCCCACCATTGGGTCTTCCTCGGTGGTCGTTTTCTTACGGATTTGCTTTTGGACCACTGGGTAGATTTGGGTTTGTAGAGTCATAGAGTTGCCGCCAATTAAGTGTTTGCACGTATCAGTGCTGTATCAGATGTGCTTGTCATTCAGCGCAGATCAGGGCCGCAGGACCCTGCGTGATCCAGACTTCCGATCCGGAGAAAAGTGCCGGTGATCGGAAGAATTCCAGTTCCAGACGTCCAGACCACCGTGTGCATGTCACCATGTGCATGTCACCATGTCGATCACACCTAAAAAAATTACCAGCTAGAATATCCAGTTAAAAAATATGAAGAAATTGTGTTTCTTGCCACGACACATGCCATGGAGAAACCAAGCGTTGCGATGCGGGGAAGCAATCATGTCGTTCAGAGCATGTTTTACATTCCGAATGAAATTGTCTATTTTTTTGGGGGGGTTTGAGCCGTTGTGCGTCCCCAAAAAATGTGTCAAGGGAATTGATGTGCATGGGTCAGACCGCAACATCATGTTGATGTTGTGTCCTGCGTTGAAAACATTGGTTTTGAACGAACATGCGGTGACAACAACTTTACACATGTGACTGGAGACTTTATGGTTCAACAAAATAGAATGATGGGATCCGAAGCCGCACCGTTAATTGCATTCGCTGGAGGTCAACCAATGCCCCAAACAGCCACACAAACAAACAGGAAGAGAAGATGTCGTAATGATGTGTCATTTTTTTCGGGTGCACATTTCCAAGCCTAAAGCATTTGTTTGTCGGCAAATCCAAACATGGCAACTATTCGGGATGGCCGACTGCATGAACTGCCAGCACCTCAATCACGTCGGCAGGGCTCATTGATCCAAATGTGGATGGTTCAAACCTTATGATACAACATCGTACCATATGGTAGACGATAGCCACAAAGGAGGAAAATTGCCATTTCATTTCTATATTTGTCCAACGCACCCACTTGTCGAAGGAAGTTTAGAAGTCAAACTTCTGACAATATGGACAGATGGAACAGCACAGACAGAAAGAAGCTCAGACAGGGAGAAAGTCAGAAGAGAGAAGATCAGGTGCGCGAAAAGGTAGGAAAGTCGCCAAACACTCTGTTTTTCCAATGTTTTGTGGCTCCAGAGGGTCGAAAAGTAGGCTCGCTAAAGCGGCGGGTGCGGAGCCATCTGGGGAGATGAGAGATCAAAAATTGCATGCCGCTGTTGCGCGAAGCACATTTGGAAGTCAAAATGCTACCACATGTTCGGAACACTTTTGGAAGTTGAGATGTCGAAAAAATGCACCTCGTTGTGGCGCGGAGCACATTTGCAAGTCAAAATGCTAAAAACACCAAATGTTCGGATTAGTTTTGGAAGTTGTGATGTCGAAAAAAATGCAAGCTGTTGTGGCGCGAAGCACATTTGGCAGTAAAAAGTGTTAAAAACTGTCACGTTCGGACAACTTTTGGAAGTTGAGATGGTGAAAAAAGTGCACGGCGCTGTGGCGCGAAGCACATTTGGAAGTCAAAATGCTGAAAACGCCTCAGTGTCGGACCGCTTTTGGAAGTTGGGATGGCGAAAATGTGCACGCCGTTGTGGCGCGAAGCACATTTGGAAGTCAAAAGTGTAAAAAAGTGAAGGGTTCGGACCACTTTTTGACGATCCGATGTCGAAAAAGTGCGCGCCATTGTGGCGCGAAGCACGTTTCCAAGGTGACTACACTACAACTACAACAACAAGTACAACTACAAGTACAACTACAACTACAACTACCACGACGACGACGACGACGACGACAACGACGACGACGACGACGACGACTACTACTACAACTACAACAACTACAGCGACTACTACAACTACAACAACTACAGCGACTACTACAACTACAACAACTACAACGACTACAACCACTACAACTATATACTACAATTACAACTACACCTACACCTACAACAACAACAACAACAACAACAACAACAACAACAACAACAACAGCAACAACAACAACAACAACAACTACTACTACTACTACTACTACTACTACTACTACTACTACTACTACTACATACCCTCAACTACCCAAGGTCTAAAGTACCGGGGCCCTGTGGTATAGATTTACCAAGGTCTAAACTGAAACAGGTATCACTGTAGACCCTAGATAATTATTGTTCTTTAGACCCTGGACTAATTTCATCATTTTGGGAAACTACCTATGATCTAACTATATATGTTACANTTGTTCTTTAGACCCTGGACTAATTTCATCATTTTGGGAAACTACCTATGATCTAACTATATATGTTACAGGATTTCACCAGGAGTTACAGAATATGTTGCTAGAATCCTCGATGGAATTTCCACTACATAACCCACATATAGTAAATGACTGTATTTTGGGAGCCAAGTTGCTGGGCCATATCATGCCGCCCCCTCTTTCTGTGCCAGCGGTTGCTACCAGGTTATAGCTCAACAAGTGCAGAAGGATATTTGGTTCCAGTTTTTGATTTGGATCCAATTTTTGATTTGAATCCAGTTTTTGACTTGGATCCAGTTTTTGATTTGATTTGTGCAACAGGATGTAGAAGAGATGTGAAAGGATGGCTGAGTTGGGTCATGGCTGGCCACCNATATAGCAAGTGACCTTGAACCCCCCTTGTGTAAAGATCGATATTTTGATAAACCAAGATCAGGGATGCAAATTCGATACACGTGTGGGCGTTGCTGGAAGTTCCCCATCACAATTTTTCCATGTCAAAC
>BGPT01002312.1:27081-77597 GCA_003297045.1 Symbiodinium sp. clade C Y103 | reverse complement strand
TACCTTTATCTGACAAGGGGCATGCATTGACTCAACAAATCTTGACAAACCATTCGCGAGAGAAAAAATGCTATTCTGGCCCATCTTGCGTCGGAAGTTGGAAGAATATGGAGAGGTAAGGTTACTCTATGTTACATTGGGATGGGCTATAGGCGGAAAACCTCTTCAGACCCCGTGGGGATAATGTTCTAGACCCAAGCCCCCGGAACCTTACAGAAGGTCTAAAGGAAAAAAAATATTGCAGAAAATTATTTCAAGGGAAAACCTGAAAAGACCCTACTGCCAGGGTCTACAGGTGAATAAAACAGGGGGGCCCCCCATGTAGTTGATGGTATACTACTACTACTACTACTACTACTACTACTACTACTACTACTACTACTACTACTACTACTACTACCAATACCACTATCACGGCCACGACCACAGCCACTACCACTGCCACTGCCACTACCATTACACTACCATTACAACTACCACTGCGATTACAACTACCACTACAACTACAACTGCAAGACTGCAACACTACAACTACAACTACCGCTACAAGTACACAACCACTACAACTACCATTACAACTACAACCAACAATACAACTACAAGTACAAGTACATCTACCACTACAACTGCAATTGCAACTACGACTACAACATTACAACGCTACCACACTACAACATTCTAACACTACAACAATACAACACTGCAACACTACAACACTCAACACTACAACTACAGCTACACCCACACAACCACTACAACCACAACTACAACTACACTACAATTACCACTACAAGCGCAACTACCAACCAGGCTACACCTACAACTACATCTACCACTACAACTGCGTTACAGCTACCACTACCACTACCCCACTACAACTACCATTACAACAGCAACTACAACCACACTTGCAACTACATCACAACTACGCTGCGCTGCCTCCAAGCAGTTTTCAATCGAATCAGTCGGTTCGCTCTGCCACCCATCATTCGCAGCAACGAACCTCTCCTATAGGTTTCCTATCTTTGAAACTTCCGCCACCGCCTTGTGCGGTACTACTGGTACCTGGAACTACCTTATATCGGGGGGATGATCCACAACTACCATCACCACCATGTCAAAATCAGGGGGTGCCAAGGTGAACTGACATATACCTGACATTTGGTGTCTCCAAATTTGAACCCCATCCCACTTGGTGCCCCATGGTTTATCAAATTATTTTTTCAAGATTGTCAAATGGAGTAGCTACTTCCCATGAATCGAGACAAACTCAAATTGTTTCGCGACAGTTGGTCTCAGGCGCAATAAGCGAGGAAGCGGCATGATGGCCTTGGCGGCCATTTCTGTATTGTTCGTGCAACCCAGCCGTCCGAAGTTGTCCCATGCAAGTTTGTGAGTTTTGTTCAGACGGACAGATGGAAGACAAATGGAAATGAGGTGGTTCAAACCTCTTGTTTTTATATGAATGGGGGCCATGACATGTGACCAAGGTGTGGATTATGGATAGTAACTACATGTAACTATTGGATTTTGATCCATAGCGACACGTGTGTGATGAGTGCACGATAGTGCACGCAAATTTCGAAGGTCCTATTGCCACCCCGACCTGCTTTAAGGGGCTGGATGTCCAATCGTTGGCTCGACTGCTGTTGTTCATTTGATGGTTTGATGGCACAAGATGGCACACACACACACACACACACGTGCACTATCAACCCAGGATTGGAAACCCTGCATGCTTGATTATACATATAATGATTGGGGGACATTAGGGGGGTTCCCCACATGGTGCCAGGCTGCGCCTTTGCGGTACCTCAAGGGGCACATTTGCGAGTGGCAGAGTCCACTATTGATGCCACCCACCGGCATTTCTGGGCACGGCCGAAATTCATAGATTCACCCAGAAAATGGTGATTTGACTGGAGATAGTCATGAAATATATGGGTGATCATTGATCATGGTTTATCTATGATTTATGGCGCCCCAATGGTAACCCCAATGGCAATGGTAACCCCAACAATATAGGCTTCATAAACCCCTAAACCAGGTTGACCGGAGGTAATGAACCCTAATAACTGACAGGGCCTTATTTGGTGGGGTGCATAGATTTCCATGATAGATGGTGCCAAACCTCACAGCGTTCTAAGGCCCAGACAGCTCGAAACCCCGGGCCAATGTTGAAGGAGCGCTTTCAGAGAACAGTATTTCTTACCTCCTGGCAAACTAACATAGCCATGCCTCTTTTCAAGGCTACGTATTTTTCCCGTGTTTTTTTTTCACAATTTTCAATAGCTGCGTTAAATTACCAGAGGGTACCCCCAAAGCTAAGACCTGAAAACACCCATTTTTCAAGCAAAGTAGTTTTTCAAACCCCAATTTGGCATGATCTATCTTGGTAGGAGAGATGATCTCGGGTTTGGCAATATTTGGCACATTGATTGATGGAACAGTTTGCATAGAGTAGGATGAGTACGGTTGTTGGAGGAAAAACTGTGCAAAGTTCCACCATGTTTTGACATATGTTTGTTGTGAAAGCCGGGTTGCAGGGGACATTTTGCAATAGTCTTTAAATTTCGAATTCAAGTTTGAGAAGCACCGGCCTTGCAACTGAGAAACCCTGCGTTGTGCGTCAAATTGATCAAAATCTTCTCGATGCCAGGAGCCATCATTTTCCAACCGTGCTTCATTTGTGGCAGCTGGAGCATTGCTAGCAGCTACTACCCTCAGTGCTGGGCCCTCGACGCTGACAGCCACCCACTGTGCTAATTTGATGAAGCCATGGATTTAGGTGGACAGGTTGAAATCACAGAAGATGTTGTCGCCTCAGATGGTGCAAACGACATGACCTGGACTTGGTTGGTGGTTTCAAGTAATTGCCGCCACATTCCTTTTTTTGGAATGATGATCCTAACACATCCTAACTCATTTTTATTTCATGGCATGGGTTGAAGCCACCAATCACCAACCAGAAAAGAAACAATAATACATATACAACAGGTGGTTTCAACCGTTTTTTTTTTGTATCCCGGATTTAGTCTTGTGAGATCAGTCGGGCCACAGCCACCGCAGAGGTATGCAGAGGCATCTGAAACGGAGGCAGCACCACCAAAACCAAAAAAGGCACCAAGGGCTGGCGGCCTGTTACATCAGTATGGGCGGGATGATTTTTTTATTATGATTTCTAATTCCCCAATATTCCCCCTTATCTTGGAGGTACAGTATCATTTCGGGCCACTTTATTAGGGGTACTGTATTCAAACAAAAATATGAGAGGGGTGAGATTATGTGTGCTTATCCTGATGTCCCTTTTGCATCCTTTTGCATCCTTTGGCCTTCTTGTGAGGTGCGCATCACCGCGTTCGACGCCATTCGCTTCTTCCTCATTGCGTACATTGTGTGCCATCCTTAGTTGTTGGACCTCAAGAAGGCACCGCAGTTCCCAGTTGCTCCAGTGAGGTGTGGCCACTTTATCAGCTTCGCGGCGCCAGGTCCATTCGCATTGAAAGTTGGGCCCCTGGCCCCGCGCGCAAAGCTGGGGATGGCATGGAAGGGTCAAGGTTTTTTAAGTCCCAAGAGACCATAGAATTTTGTCGTTGGTAGGAAACTCAACCATTTCGGATCATTTCGGTACCCAATTTGGCATGAAGTCTTGATCTAGACAACCAAGGCTATCTCGCAGATCAATGTAGTTGTCCGGGGCCCGAGCTCTCACAACCCCCCCTCATCGCGCGTCCTCCTGGTACGCGCACACCCATGAACCATAAAAATGTCTGTGTTTTTTTTGGGGGGGGATGATCCACTTCTGGAAGCCAAGCAATTTTACCAGGTGGGGGCATTCTTTGCATTGAGTGGCTATGTGGCAGCCTCCTGCTCAGTTTCTGCGTATTTGTTGCATGTGTCGTTTTTGGCAATGGATTTTAACAGTTATCACTCTGGATGAGAGTTTACCTTGACGCAGCTGCAGCGCCTGCGGCCTGTCTAATGAGAACGACTCACCAGAGACAACAAGTAGGATATACTATGATATACTGATATACTGCAAGGAAGGAAAAATAGGGGGAAGGTTGAAAGATGCATTATAATGTGGGTAAAACAATAATAAACAATCCCCCAAATCACCATAAATAAGTGGTAATAAGCCATTCCAAAATGGGTGGTTTATTATTGTTTTACCCACATTACTGCATCATGTTCAAAATGATCTGCCCAGATCAGCGTTCTGCATGCCAAGGCGTATACAACCACGGAGAACGCCGAGCGGGCTGCGAGCCCAAAGTTGCTGAACACGTTGGATGCTTGGAGGTTTTCTTTCCACTGTTCACATGCAAGTCTGAAGCAACAAACGGGTTTGTTTGCAAATGGAGTACCCCAAATATTCACAAAAATCCATGGTTTAGCATCATCATTGTGGGGTATCCCCATTTTGGAACAAATCCAAATGTGTTTTTTTTGTTCTGGTGTCATGGTGCTTGGAGGAGTCATTCGCACACATCACCAAATCTTGTTTGTGGATGTTTGTGGAAGCGGGTGTGTCGCGATGGGCGCCCAACCTATTCTTGCTTCCTGCGATTGATGTTGACTGCCTCAAGCAGACATAGGCAACCTGTTGTAAGATCACATGTTTTGCAACAGAACCTGCAAGAGTCGATCGGAATGATCTTCGACAACAGAATCAGCAAGGCTGAGGTTCGAAGCAGCCGGGACTCAAACGCAAAAAAGTCCCACATCAGCATACGTATGATATATATATATATATATTTATTTATTTATTTATTTACAAGTACACACATGTACACACATATCAGTGAGGTGTGGCGAATTGGTGACCACCCACCCACAACCCATTCGCAGATATGCTATCTGCAAAGTCATCTGCAAAACAGTTGAACTGGCAAAAGAATAGAAGTTTCACTCGATACGCGCCCACTTTGGGACTTGCATAGGTGGTCAAGGCGGGCAGACCTCCAGAAAACCAATGCCCGTAAACCTACCAATCACCCATTTATGATGATCTTGGGGATGGTTTATTATTGGGTTTACGGCTTACCACATTAGTTGTTAACGGGTTGGTTTTATCTGAAAACAGGGACATACCTTCAAATGGGCAATTTTATTGTGCAAAATGATCCTCAACCATCAAATTTTGGTCTGCGCTCTTTCCAGACAAACCCATGTGTATGTAATGATACATATCTTCTTGGGATTCTTGGGTGTGTCTGCAAAGTGGTTTAAAATGGGGGAATGGGGGGTGTAACATGGCTGTGCAACAAGGATTGTTGTCGTTTGAAAATCATTGTACTGTGTGATATAATGGGGGTAGATAGCCAACAAGCATTGGGGAGGCTTTTGACACCAACAATCATGGGGATTGATTAGCCACAGAAAAGGGCTGGCAAAAAACAACCAATAATATATATATATATATGTGTGTGTATTATCAGGATATTATGATGATACTCAGGGAATATCATGGAAAACAACCCCCAACATGTCATATGTGGGTTTTCTGAAAATGGACAGCGCCCTCAATTTATGGCAATTGCTCAATGTAGCTTATTTAAAGATATTTTAAGACAAACCCATCTGATCCCAGGTCCACAATCTCTTGACACTTGATGCGCCCTGCAGGGGTGGGGACTGGGGCTGCGCATCCCCTTTGATCCAACTGAATAATTATAGAACTGCGAGAAAAATATGTAAATATCAACGTGCGTGTCTGTGTGTGTGTGTGCGCGCGACATATTCAATGACACACACACACACACATCTCATCAGCAATTGCGTGCTTAGCTGTATCCCCAGTAAATTCTTCCAAAGTATTCCATCTGTAATTCCGTATGCAAACCCAGTTCATGTGTCATAGTTGTTCATGGGTCTGGTATTATGTATATATGTGTATATATATGTGTGTGTGTGTATAAATTTATTTTGAAAGTTAATGAAAGTTATAGATAGTTTTATAATTTACACTCATAGGTATTTATTTAGTCATTCTAAATTTCTTATTCCTAAATCATAATTTGTTTTATGTCTATCTTTATTATTCTCTATCGTTTATTCATTGAGGTTCATATTTGTGTTTTGCTTTAGGTACACCCCCATCATACAACTCATACAACACTTGTTGGATCCCCTTTAAAAACGACTCAGAGTCTCCAGGCCATGGGCTGCAGTGCGAGTTGCAAGCCGCTCTGCGGATCTCCGGGCGGCGAGTACTCGGTGCGTTTCGGAGCTGGAGAAGAACTCCCGGCAGAAGGGGAAGATGGTGATGAAGGCAATGAAGGGGAAGAAAACCCCGCCGAGCTTGACCAGGAGCGCCAAACAGGGTCGAAAACAAGATGTGAAACTGGTTGATGTTTTTTTTCCTAAAAACTACTGTGATTGTGTTTATGTTAATGTTCTGTCACCCAAAGACGAGAAACTCCATGAGTTTGGGAGGTCTCCAAGCCTTGAGAAACACCCAGTGGATGCTGCAAGCCCAACATGAGCAACGGTGTTGTTTTTTGCACGGATGGGGTGGGGTGGGCATCGGGTTAGAGGTAGAACATTTGGTTCAATCGTACTTGCAGACATGCATGATGCTGCATTGCAGATAGAATAGAGAAAGTGACGCTGGGGGCGGGCGAGATGGATTTGTCAACGTTTACGTGTGGGACAGAATGTGCCAATTTGTATCTATGAGATGTTCGAAGGTGCAAAAGTTGTCTGCGATTTTCTCATACTCCAAAGTATTTCTCCCCCCCTTGGTATTTGCTAGATTGTCTCAGGTCTTGTTTTTCCCATCTGTCTCCCCCATGTTTTCCCATTTTCCCAACCTGCAACCGGTCCTCCACCCACCTCCGGAGCCAGGAGCGCACCTCCGTGGCCTTCAAGCTGCGGAGCGGGACCATGATGTCGCTGCAGCGGACCAGCTCCGAGGCCGTTACCAGCGCCATGACCAGCGATGCCTTCAAGGTGAACGGCGATGCCACGGACCGGGCGAATGGGGGGAGATGAGGATGTTCAAGGGGAATTTTTGATGGTGACTGAAGCGAGAAGATAGAAAAATTAGAGAGACCAGGTAGAAAGGATGAGGACATCTACGAGTGTCACTGAGAAAATGAGGAGTTGACGCTATTTGAGCAAGGAAAATAAGGGATTTATATAGCTGGATTGTTTGTACTTGACCAAGACAGAGTAGAGATTAAGCTAGAAAATTAGAAGTAAATTGATGAAAGCAACAACATATGATTCACCAGACAATGAATCTGGGGATGCTAATCATCAATAATCAACAAGTAGGTGGTGTCGCAACCAGCAACAACCTATAATTTTGAGGGGGGTTGCCAACAAAAGATGATGATCGGACCATCCAAAATGAGAGCTTAACCATGAACATGTTGGGACTTCATACCGGAGAGTAGGGGTTCTGTCAACATTGGGATATCATTTTTTACGAATTGAGGACGCAGATTGGTGAGTTGGATTGATCTAAAATCTAAAATTAGTTTTAATCTTAAATGCCATCTTAATTTTAGTTGAATCCAATCTGATCCAATCTAGTCAATCTGTCTTGTTATCCTTGTCCACTTTGATGGGAATATGAACGCCAACCAGCTAAAGTTCATTTTTGGGGAGGGTGTGGGATGATTTCCGCCAACAAAAACGCTGGCGGGAGTACACAGGGGGGTCTATGCTAAATGGTCTTGGAATGTCTTGGACAATTTTCTGAAACAAAACCGTGGGTTTTGCCACGGTTAAAGATAGGGATATAACAAATGAGAACCATATGACTGTCTGTTTCCCTCGACCCCCTTCCTTGATCTAATATGGGCTCAGATTGAACCCCCATCGCTTAGGGACCTGAATCATGATCTAGACCATAATATGGCTGGCTGGCCGTTTTCTTATCATTGAAAAGCATTGGAAAACAGCAAGAATTTAATTTGCGAATTTCATCCACACAAAGGGGTGGTGGAAGTTTTTTCCACCACCATAAGAACAAGGGCGCATACTAGGAATGAGAACTGCAAGGGGATTGGTTGGGGCTTTCACGCGCATGGTTTAGTGTTCAGTCCCTGAAGATGGGATGCTTCGGAATTAATCCATCCTGCCTACAACAAAATTAAGTGCCATTATGACTTGGTTTTGAGGTCTAGTCTGGTTTCCCCTGCGAAGTACAATGTTATGTCATGAGTTTTGCACTTACCTTCTGCTAATGAGACATGGCAACGGAAAACCTCCGATTTAGTTCAATGAGTTTCCCATTTATGGATGATATCCGAGCCATGTGTCGAAAAAAATTGGGGACGCCGCGAGGAAATCATCAAGCATTTCTATCAGGAAGCAGTGGAGAGTACCAGCTTGATGCAGCTGGGCTACATTCCCAGTTTTTTTCATGGGATACACATGGAAAAACTCACCAGTTTTTGATGTTTTTTTCACCAGTAGTGGGCTAAACTACCAGAGGATCTATCCATCACACAAATCTGTGTGTGTGTGTTTGTTGTAATGCGTTTGGAAAAAAATATAACGACTGCACTGTGCTGTTTTGTTTATTCCGGTCCCGACAGTGGATGATTCCAAGTTGATTGGTGTGTTTTTGAGATGAGTTGGAGCCACTCACCAGTAGATGACGTAGGCCATGCAAGGGAAGTTCCTTCATGACGTAGGCCATGAGATCATGTGCAGCGCAAATGTGAGGCATGTGGAAGCTTTCGTTGCGACCTTAGCGGCACAATCCACCAGTGTTTCGCTCATCACAGTTGTTGACGCAGTGATAGCAATGGATAGCAGCCCAGGTGTGCTGCATTCTAGGTAGTGGACGGTCATATCCCATATCCCTTTGGAACCCCTACACTGCAACCAACCCAGTTAGCAGGATGTAGCAGGGAAAAAAACCTGAAAAAAACCATCCGTTCTGAGAAATGTCATCACCATGTTCCGTCCCCAGAAGTCAAATCCCCACATTCATTGCTCAACTTCCCAAGTCTCAATCTTATTCACGTGAAATTCGCCTAAGGATCCCCAAGGGCTCCCATTCTGCAGACATACCCTTTGGTAAACTAACATAGCTATTGAAAATGGCCATAGAAATAGTGGATTTTCCCATTAAAAATTGTGATGTTCCATAGCAAACTGTTAGTTTACCAGAGGGTATCAAACCTTTGGGCTACGCCACGCCAAGGATCTGCGTTTGGAACATCTCCAGGCGATGGCGCAACGCTTGGGCTTCAGCGATCTCAAGGAGGGTGAGCTGAAGCGGCTCTATGCCGCGCGGCAATGGCCATGGTGGGGCTGCGAAATGACCGTTTTTCCAGGGGATGTGATGGGACATTCTGTGAAAATTCTGTAACTTATGTATGCTGATGCAACGAACATGTTGGAAATAGAATCGGGACATGATATTATGGAGACATAGTAGGGATATTGGTGGATATTGTAACATATAATTGGATATGATATATTGGGTGATAGGGATATGTAGGGATCCGCCGATACATGTTTTTGGGTGCATCTGAAAAGATCTGAAAACCAGATCTTCTTCAGGTGACCATTAGGATAAAGATTGGATAAACAATGAAGTTTGGGGGTGCCCTATTTTCGGAGAAATCCATACATAAATGTCTTTGGTTCTTTGTGAACTTGTTATGAAAATGTTGTTTCATGTTGTTAAACCGCACGCCGGCCATCAAACCTGTCCATGGAAAACCCCAGGTTTAGTTGGATGATTTTCCCTGTAGCGCGGGCATTTCCCAGCTGAACATGTTTGAGTACCGAAGGATCACATATCGGACCCATCTAGCCATAAATGCAGAGTCGGAGCTCCATGGGCGACCAATGAGCTGGGAAAACCTCCTACCGATTTTGATATGTTTTGATTGGAAAATCATCGAAGCAATTGGCGGATTCGTTCATGGCTGCTGTATTTTAAAAGATTTCCTTTCCATGAGTTTGATTGCCTTTTGTGCACGGCAATGTGACATTTCGGATACAGATGTTTCTCTATCAAAAGTAGCATTTAGGGGGGTACTGTATACACCATATTAAGACAAACACATTTGATTGCTATTTTGGGCTGGACCTTTTTCGATTGCCATTTTCTGAGGAATCGATTGATGCCAACGCCGATGGGAACGTGACATTTTGGGAGTTTGCCCGGGCGGTAGCCGATGGTCCTGTAGCACATACGCTTCAGAATTTTGTGACCAGATTTCGTGGCTTGGTGAAGTTTCCTTTGCCGAAATAGGAGATGTGACAGTGTTGTACGTGGCAATTCATACCCCCGAATAATAGTGGTGTTTTAATGGGAAAATGATCTATGAATGGGGGCAATTTTCCATCACCATGTTCCTTAAATGGTGACTTTCTGCTGCCATGTTGCAATACTAGGGAGTCGGAGGCTCACAGGCTCAACAGCACAGTTTTTGCTGCAGTTCTGCCATGTTCTGCCTAGGTTGTGGCTTGGATTGTGGCTTTGTGACCACGCCCAGCTACGATTATTCGAAACCCACTTTCGAGAATTATCGTGAGGACTCTTTTTGGGCACGCCTATGATGTGATGAAATGTGATGAAAATATGTGATTGTGTATGTGTGTGTGTGTGTTTCAGCACGTCAGTTTTTGCCCAGTAAGTGGTTTCAGGACGTTTATTATTTCCATCACGACCGACGTTTTTTCTTCGGGTTGCATCTGCTCAGAATTTTGGGAAGTCCAAGATCTCATGTTTGTCACCGAGCGTTAAAACTGTGTTGGGAGCATCCCCCTTGGCTACACAGCGGCGTCGGCTTCAGGACAACCTAAAGTTTTTCGGAAGTTTCCGCAAGATCCGGGAGCTCCGTGATTACAGCTACCACGTAAACTACACCAAAGAGCGGCAACTATGGCAAGACCAGGCGGAAGAGTTGACATATGTTGACATGGTAATAGTTGATAGTTGTGTTCAAATTATCAACTATCACCAAGCAGCCCCAGTACATGCTGATACTTCCTGATAGTTGATAGTCTGAATTTGGACAATCTGAATAGTAGCCACAGTAGATAGCGTATTTTGATAATGAACGTAACTCAGATTCCGAGTCAGCAGCAGCCCCAGTACATGTTGATAGTTGATAATCTGAATTTGGATGCCCCATTATTTCTTGTTTAGTACAGACATTTTTAATAATTAGTGAATTATATAGTGGCCTTCTATTCGTTCTTGGGTCTCTTTTTGGGGAGTGTTTGTTCTTAGGGCAAGGGAGCAGTGACACAGAGCTGCACCGCAAAGTAGCCCCATTTGCATTTGGAAGTTGATTATGGTCTGATTGTGTACGCCCGATCTGTGAGTCAACATATGAATATTATATGTATATTGAATATGTATTATGTACATTGTACGGTATATTTCGACATTGGTACATTGAACTTGAACATTGCATATTTATATGCAACATAATGTGTGTTGTGGATATACATCAATGCACATATATGCACTTATATAGATGATATATGATGATATATACATATACCATCATACGCCACTGTAGCTATATATATATATTATATAAATGTACCTACATTTATTTTATTTTTGGATAGGTGTACGTATAGACGATATGGATATAGATATAGATATGTATATATATATATATATAGAAATCGAAAACGATTAGATAGATATAGATAGATACAGAATGATTTGGATAGATGTATATATGGATATAGGTAGATATGGATAGATATAAATAGATATAGACAGATATGGATAGATATGGATAGGTATACATAGGGATAGACAGATACATATAGATGGATATACAGATATACATATATGGAGATAATATATATGGATATACATATATATATATATATGCATGTGTGTGTGTGCATAAATAAATTTGTATACTGTATACAGAGAGAGATTGTCATGTATATATATATATATGTATAGACAAGAGATATAATATATATATATATACATACATACAATTATACTTGTATTATGAACGTATACATGTAGGCACACACATGCTGATGTGTGTGCATGTGGTGGTCAACTTCTGCCAGTGCACATGTTTATATATATATATATATTTATTTATCTATTTATTTAATACATATATCATATATCTACAGACACACATGTTTACATGCACCCACCACCCATTTCTGTGAATGAAACGCCCTTGTTGTGGTGTTTGCGCTGTTTTCAAGCTAAAAATCTGTGATTTAAAACTTCCGATTTTCTTGCTGAGACCAACATTTCTCTGTGTGTGTGTGTGTCAACACGTGTCTTGTTGCTCGTATCCCCATGTTGCGAGTTAAAATTCCTTGTTTTCGTTTGTGTTTCTGGGGTGTAAGCCTCAATTTTGTGTTGCGTTACTACTCTCCGCACAGCTAGCATAACCATTGGTACCGGTGTGTGTGAGTGAAACCTCTAGTGTTTGTTGTTTCTGCTCATGTTTGCTGAACGTGTTTTTTGAACGTGTTTTTGCTGTTTTCTTTCTCATTGAATTCAACCGGAAAATAAAATGTGTGTGTATGTTTTATGTTGATGTATTGTATTCCCTAGCCACCAGTCTTTGGACAGCCCCAGCACATCTCCAGCTGTTCCAGCTGTCCAGGCCATCAAGAGCGTCATCTCACGGGTGGTGGAGCAACCTGCCCCTTGGCTGGTCTACACCTGTGGTCCCATGGGCGTTGGCAAGGCCGAGTGCCGTGGAGTCGACGTGGAGTCGACGGTTTGTAGCTGGGGCGTTGGCATCAAAGAATGGGAGCAAATCACGGGAAAATGATGGAATATGTCATGGGGATGTATAGTTAGCTTAACATTGTTGGGAATGAAAATGAGTTATTCTTCAATGTGTAGCACTTTTAAAGGGGGAAACTATGTTCTAAAGAGCTTGAATTCTTGAGGACACCCTATTTTGGGACAAACCAAGTGTTGCGGCGGCATTTGTTTTCCCTCCCCATGAAGCCAAGCAAATGAAGGAACACATCACTAAAGTAGGAGATGAACTAGCCCAACTCAACCCAAAGCACGAGTTCCCCCATAGTTTTTCTGATGTGCCAGGGCTACACCCTGTCATGGATGTCCCAGCATGGTTTTTTCCCACTGGAAAATATCGTGCACATCGACCCGGACGCCTTCAAAATGATGATGCCCGAGTGGCCCGACTACGTGGCCCGAGACCGCGATTCCGCTGGGACCATGTGCCACATGGAGTCCAGTTTCATGGTGGAGGCCGGGGAGTCGGCGAAGGGAACGGCCGTTTTTGGAAGGAACTTGGAGAAAGGTATATATAATATATAGCAACCTCCAAAAAGATAGAAAAGTGAAGTGTCACTATTTTTGTAGGGGTTTTGCTTGTCTTTCTGGGGGCTGTATAGAAAGAGCACTTGAGATGGGAAGGCGCCGAGAATTGGGGTTCAGTTCTGAAACCTCACAATTTCCACAGTTCATCTGTGTTTCTAGCTACTAAAGTGGTTGGGTCCAGTTGGGTTTTGTTGGATTTCTATGGATTTCTGCAATATAGAAGCAAGAACATAGTTTCCTGACCATAGCTTGCCACTGCAGTGTTCCCCCAACACCAGGAAAACGATAATTATACGCCCCAAAAACCAATGACTTGGGGCAATGCCATATTGCCCGTTGCCCATGTCATGGGTTCTAAATCAAAAGCAAAACATACTAGATTCTTGAAGCAACGCAGGAGTAGTCCTGATTGGATGAAACACGTGGTACCGATAAATTGTTGAAAGGTGATAGTTTGAGAACAAGGACATCAGTTCTCACCTCAATACTGTTGCAGGGTTGTTTTCAGATCTATACATCCGCAGTATTCTCATTTTGGGATGGTCCAGACAGCAAGGTTGTACCATCCACGGTCGGTAGATGTTTTGTCTTGGGGACTCCGATCAATAGCTGTAGCTATTGGACCTGTAGAGAAAGATTGACATGTCTCCTGCCGGATGAACCAGCATCACTTTCCAAAGAACCCGCAAAGTTTATGATTCCACTGCACCCCCAAGTAGTTCTCACACCTCCCAATGGCAGGAGCAGCCCCTTCCCGTCTCAGGTAGCCCAAGCAGCAGCCATGGAGAAGCGACAGAATATTTGGGTCGACGGTTCACTGCGTGACGCGTTGAGAAAGTCGCTGATGGGTCTACTGGATCCATGTTGGGGAAAATTATCACCAACTGAGCTAAGGTTTGTGGGGATTTAATGGGATTTATTGTGGAAAGTCATGGGGTTACTAGGAAGCAAAGCCGTGAATCCTTGGGCCCAGTTTAGCCATTGAGTATCATCCCCCAACCAACAAATCGACCCTGCTGAGTAGGGTTCGTGGGAAGGTTACTCTTCCCCTAAAATTGGTGATTGGGTTGGGTCTATGTTACTTTGGGGGATGCTAATCCTGGTGAATCCACCCTAGAGATATCCCTTTATCATCCTTTATTGATCATGCTACACTCGCCATTCATGTAGATATTCTGCCCTTTGTTGCCGAGCCGACCAGTTGTTGAAGCATTCAATCGTCCACCGTTTTTGAGGTAATTCAACAAGTCTTGGTGACAACCCACCCTAAATATGGAATGCGCTGGGAATTCATGGTTCTCTTCATGGTCTTTCTTGGGACCCTGAAATTCACTGCAGGTGATGCTGCCTTCTATGAGCAAGTCTTTCGGCGGATCCGTCAAACGCATCCACACTATCGCCCCTGGGCCTGGATGTCAAGGGACGATCCTCCGACCGAAAGATACTCTTTGCGGGTTGAAACATGTTTCCCAGACATGGTTTAAACTGAAAACCCATGAGGTAAAGACAGTGGTTTCCTGCAGATGCTTCTCTACAATCCATCCGTTGATTGTTGAAACATTGAGACATCCGGTTTTGGACTTTCATATGGGGGATGGGGTGGAAACCACCAACTAACCAGCATGTTTGATGACACCATCATCATCTCATCCAATAGCCAACCTGAGCCATCCTTCTAAAAATTGTATAGTATAAACTGGTTTAATGTTGGGACAGCTATATTTGGCCGGTTTGGAGGGCTGAGATATGATGAGATTGTTATTTCATGTGAAGAAACTATCTTGGAAATGGCTAGATGACCCATCAAAAACTCATGATTGACATATTTTATCTTCGAAATTCCATGAAATCCTGCAAAAAATCCCAAAATGCTCATGTAACATCCATATCTAAGAAATAGAAAAAGAAAACAAGGGCCATCTGTTGTCCGTCAAAATCCCATAGCCATCCCAAGGCATCTCCATTTTTTACATCAGCGCCTCAGAGCACGCCATCCGTCAGCGCATCAAAGTACGCGCGGAGCAGACGGGCCGCGACGTGCCGGAGCATCTCATTGTGGCATCGTTGCAGGCGGAGGAACTTGATTTTGTGGAGGGGTCACTTACATTTGACCAATAGAAATGGGACTTTGAACTGGAAAAAAAAACATGAAATACTGGGTAAGTTGTGGGAAGTTCCAAGTTTTGGCTGGTTAGAGTTATTAACATTGTTTGATCATCGCTGATGTAGTTTGCCCATCAATTTAGGGGTAGAGATCCACGGTTTTGAGCCATGCCGTTTCAACGGGAAGGGTAGCTAAACAGCTACTTGTTGCTGCCACGCTCATTTGTTGTCAGTGAATTCCACCATCATCACTGGCCCCAAGTTACATATCCTCCCCAGATATGGATGTTGGCCAACAAGGAAATTGTTCAGGGTCATATCATATATACCCCCCACGTTATATGTGCGGGGAATTTGCCCTCAGGCAGTCAAACAAGAAATTACCATGTTGGCTAGGTAACTATGTTAAACATGTGGAAACACCGGAAAATTGCCAGATTAGACTACCAAAAGCTGCCAGCAAAAATTAGGAATTCTCTTTATTATGCCAGATTCTTTGCCCAGCTAAACTTGGGAATTGAATCAACAAGTTTACCGTTTGAATGTGTTTAGTATTTTACCGACCATGAAACTGGTACCTAAAAGTGCAATGATGACTCACACTTGACTCATGTTTTTGGGGTGAGAGGCCCAATTACCCAGTCCCAGGAATTCTTCGTGTATTGTGATTTTTCTCAAATTTCATGAAGTCGTGAAGATGTTCCCTGATTTCGAGGAGGAAGGTGAGCTTTAGGACACCAGATTTTGTGATTCACAGGTAATTGTACCTGGGGACTTGATAAGCGTAAGACTCTCAAGCAGAGCAGAATGTTCGTGTTTTCTGTGGGCCATGCTGGCTGATTCAGTGATGCACCAACAGGGTAGCAAGGTGGACCCCTGGTAAGGTGTGTTTGCGCCAACCCACCTCCAACACGCAGGCAATGGACAAGTCCCTGAACACACTGACTCCTTTGTGTGACTTTGTGGCCCGCATCAACAACGAAGGTCACGAACCCACTCTGGTGGCTTTCGAGACGGTAGACACCAAAGGCAATTGGAGAGTGATCAGCGACAGGTTTGCCAGGAGGGGTGGTTGGTTGAAAGGTGGGACAAGAAAGTATCAACCAATTTTAAACCTGACACCTTTCCATGGTTCATCGGCGTCTCAATGGGTAGTTGGTGACGTCATCACTTCATGTTCCCCTCATACACCCTTTCTTCAATCGGCACCTGCAGCTGATTGCCAAAGCTGAAAGCAAGTCTCCACTCGGAGGATCATCCCAGTTTAACTTTGGCTGATAAGTCACCAGGTCATCCAAATTGGGGTTGTCAAATTCACTGGCTAACCTTCCACTTCTATATGTCCATTCACCAGCTACGATCCTTTCGGGGTGATCCTTGCATGCGTGCGTTGGATCGTAGGACCTACTACGATCCAAGCGCATTTCCACAGTCCAAGCCAACGCAGCGGCTGAGCCTGCTAGATGGGAGGTTCACCAGCCTCATCACTGACAGCAAGCAGGACAAGGGAGCAGCCTTTCAACAGCTGACGGTCTCCCTGGATTCCTTGGCGGAGGCCAAAGGTGTTGCTGAGATTCCTGGGCTGACTCGGTGATTTTGTCTTTTTTCTTCCCCGTATCTTTTTCCAGGGCGTACCTACCATTGGGATCCATTTGGGGAATCCAAAGGAGATGCGCATTTTTTTATCATTTTTTCATATGTTTCCCTCTTCTCCAGCAGATCAACAAGGATTTTTGGGTCGAGTATTCTGCTGACGGCCTCCAAGAGGTTTGATTTGCCTTGGCACCCCCATGCCAAACTGCCCATCCCCAAGCATGCCACCAGCGCGGCTTGGATCTACCCATCCCGCAGTATTGCCGAAAGTTTTACTCAGCACCTGCAGAAATGTGAGAGGTTGCAAGATGACCATCTGAAAATCCTGGGGCATTTGAAGCTGGCTGGTGGTTTCAGAAAGATTGTGTGCATATTGTTTTTTTCTCCTAATTTCCATTAAATTCCCGAGATCTCACTAGAGGAATGTGTTTGTGATTTGAGGGATTTTTGGGGGACTTGCCTGAGATGGGTTGAACCTATCAACCAGGATGCTTTATGGCGGCTTCGCTTTTTACGGTGACGGCATTTGTGCAATTCTGGCGGTGACAACCCGGGAGAGCAAGACTCGCATTCAATTTGGCAAGCCGATCACTCTGAAGCTCACCAGTATCGAGCCCTCGCGCTTGCAAGAAATTGTGAGTCCATACTTCCTGCGGCAGGGAGCTGCGAAATTTTGCTGGCTAAGTCCTGGGGAACAAGTCAGCGGTTTGGAAGGGCATTGCCACGACGGTGCCTTTGCATATCTTATGGAGGATGAAAGCAGCCTTCTTGCCTTTCCAGTGGTGTAAAGTCGCTGTTTCCCTTTTTGGCACGTGGCGTGCCGGCAGCGTATTAATGCTCATAGCAAGACATAGGTATCAACATCTTTCTCATCCGAAAGGATGAGCCGGAGTGCTGCCAAAGGCAAGCACTCTTTGACCCAACTTGTAGTTGCCAAAACTATCGAGGCAAAAAGCATAGCACGTTCCAAACTGGAGAAAATGCCCAAACAGTCCACCAAGATCCAGCAATTTGAATCCATCAAAATCCAGCAACTCAATCCATTTGAGATGTGCTCTAAAGTCAAAAGTTGGCTTTGATACCCCATATTGGGGGATCATAGGAATCAATCTATTGATCGGGGTTGTTATACCGATTATATATATCAGTGGGTCAACCCATTCGTGATGGTGGGATGGACCCCGTTCATCCATGTGCATCCCATCTTTGATCCCATTGTAATCTCCATCATCCCATGGTTAAAATCCCACAATATCCGTCGCTTTGGTTAAATCCTCTTATTCTCTCAGTGGTCATTTCAGGTACCACCATGTAATTCGGCTTATGTAAGGGCTATGTAATGGAATATCCCCACAAAACATGGCCAAAAGATGCCAAAAGTATGGTACAGTACCTCCATCTTAGGGTCCTGTGAAATTCCCACTGATTCTCCCATCCCACGCCATGACCATCATGGCGGATCGGCCCTAGGCCAGCACCGAAATGGATCTTGCAACGTGTTTGGGGACCCAGAGCAAGTGTGTTTGTTTTTTTTTGGACCTCAAACCACTATAGATATCCAGAAATTGATGACCAATGACAAGAGATTGGCGACAAGTGAGTGGTAAATCAATGTATATAAATCATTGGATTTGGCTTTGGATCAATTTCATGGTTTGTAAAAACCAGATCTCGATGAGAATCAGGCCCCAACTCTGACCATCGCTGAGGTGTTTGGATATTTTCCACTGCACTTGTTGGTTCTCCTGATTTTCTCGTTCAGCTCTCAGCGCGGAGATTTTGGGGGATGGCACTGGGCAGCCCGCGACGCCAAGGCCCATGTTCTTGTTCTCAGACGTGACCTTCAATGGCTGGCCTACTGCAATTTGGCAGACCCTGCGCTGTGTTGTTCGCCGTTGGGCTAAGAGATGCTAGTTCCGTGGGGTATGTGTGTGTGCGCGTGTGAATCGCATATCCATTGCTATGTTATGTGAATACATATTAGATATGTTATATAATGATATGTTTGTTGTATATAGTCATATGTACATATTAATATATATATATATATGTATATGTATACACACTGTATCTACATATGGAAACATGTACACATGGATCCATTTAATATACACACATGTGTGAGTGTGTAATTGTTGGTCTTTGTGCATAGGTCATTACTTTATTTACTTGAATACAACTGAACTTATTGATGTGTTCGCCCGCTTTTGTTTGTGCGTTCATATCTGTATTCATTCATAGATGTTCTACCCAACACATATGTGTTCATATCATTTCATATCTATACAGAATCTCTATATATATACACATATACACACATTGTATATGTTTCTATCTATTTGCATCTGCATATAGTGTTTATTGATTCTCTTGGTTTCCAAGCCCAGCTGCGAAGCTTTGTCCTCTGCCATGCCAGGCATGGTTTCTTGTCCGCCGGCATGCTGCAAGCATGGTTCCCCATGCATGCCGAGGCGGCCGTTGCCGTGGAATTTTCTGCTGGGTTCAACTACCCCGCAGTAAACTGCTCCAAAAAGATATGGAAAATGGTTTCACTAGGAAAATGATCTCCAGATATCTACAGATGGTGTTCCACATCTATGTTAGTTTACGGGATGGTATTCATTCTTTTTCAACCACACTTGGGATGATTGATTCAAGTGACGAGCATATTTTGGGGATGGGTAAACCACCAACCGGTTCTGTGGTGTTTGGCATTTGCCAGTCATATGTGTGTCACCTTTTTCTGAAGCAGCTCCATCCAGACTGTCACTTGGAAGGTTTGGAATGCTCCAACCTGGTTTCTATCAGCCCTCACCTTTGCCATGGTGCTGCGCTCAGTCATCCCATGGCATTGCACTCCATCAACCCTGGCAATCGAAAAGGAAAAATATGGAAAAATCATTCATTTCCAGATTCGACTCCCATTGAGTAGAAGGTGGTGTTTTCATGTGTTTTCCATCGCCATGTTTGTTAATTGGTCAGCAGAAGCCCTAAGCCAATTCTTCGTGCTACAGTCTCATGCCTCCTTTGCTGGAATCTCATTGTTGGTCGGAGCCACATCTGAGGTCAATAACACTTTTGCCACTTTGCCCAGCTTTCATTGCCCCGTTTAACTATATACTGTAAGTATGATTCTTTGGATGGTTTGGGCTATGTTTTTGGCTGGTTAGAAGCCCCATTCAACTGCATAGATTTGATGTGTTTGGATATCTTGGTATATTTTTACTGCTTAGAACTCCCCTCTGTTGTTACGGAAAAACCCTACCAGTCTCTGCAAAAATGCAGGTCGCCAACTTGCCTCTAATATGAAATACCTCCTGGAAATCCGCAATGCCCAAAATGATGGTATTTGATATGTCATTGGCTGTATTGATGACAATTTCAGGAGCATTAAGTCATATTAAGCCCCATGCTTGATAGCTACAGTAAAACCCAATTAATTATTTGATTTAATTACTGTAGATACTAATCAACCCGCCCATGGTTAAGCCATCTTCAACCACATTAAACTCTTTTTGATGGTGAATCCGAGAATTGAATAGAATTGAGGGGACAATCTACCGGAAACCCCCATAGTACTAGTTACTGGTAGGGTAGAAACCATAGTTTCCTGTACTTAGATGGAGGTTTCTTAAAATGGGGGATCCCCAAGTCACCATGGGTTTCAATACTAAGTCATGGCCGAATGACTTGGATGATTTAGGGTACCCTCAATTTTTGGAAAACCTCCGTAGCCATATTGTGGATAAAATCCTTCGTTTTGATGCTTAAAATCCCCAGGTTGCCATTCAGTATGTTCCATGGCTTCTTTCGGGATCCAGAAATCCTATCCATGAAATCCCATCAAATTCCAATTAAACCCTACTAAATCCCCAAGAAATCCCCCATGTGTTGATGGTTTCAACGTTTAAACCATCCATTTCAACCCCCCGGTGCCTCCCCCTGTGCCCCAGGCCGCGCTCCCCTTCGCCCTGCCCGTCCTGGCGAAGCAGAGCAAAGCGCAGCTGCGCCGTGCGGAGCCAAGAGGAGGTTTCTGTCCATTTCTGGCTATATATTATTACTTCTTATACTTATATACATATATATAGTCCCATCATCTGTGGGTGGATCTAAGTAATCTCCAAATTTGGTCCTTGCTTTCGGACCAGAGGAATCCTGCGCATCAAGAAAGTTTGAAATTTGCCCCAAGTTTACTGTCAATTCACAGCCAAGATCCAAGCTGCGCCGGAGAAGTGTGCCCAGTTGCACGCATTGTCTCCAAGGAACCGGTTTGGTCCTTTTCCTCGTGGGTTTGCTGCCGAAGCCTGCGACTCAGACTAGTAAGACTGGCAGCCCCATGGCTGAACCCCTGTGGCAGATAAGCTTCCCACTGAAAAAATGTGGAAAATGGTGGATTTCCATCAAGCTATGCTGGCTCAGATAAAGCAGTAAATGAATATCCACTCTTGACAAATTGATATCAAACTTGGGTAATTTTAGGGGTTTACTGCGAATGAATGCAGATATGTGATTGATGCCCTCAAGTTGGTATTTTGCATGTTGTCGGGTGTATACCCCTCCACCCATGTCCAGCACGTCCATACACAGCAGTTTGTTGGGAGAATCATCCCTAGGATGATGCCTCATGTTATCGTTTATTTTGATATATTTTGATGTATTTTGCTACAACCCCAATGGCTCCACCAAGCTGGAAGTGTTTTTTCCTTCAAGGATTGGATTGACAACACCAGCATCCTCCGAGGCTGGGCTATTGCTACGACTTCCAGGCCGGGACTCTTACCTGGTGCATCATACTTTTCCCTCGTTTTACATGACCATAAATGGTGCGGGACCCCATTTTTAAGCATACCCTCCCGCCAGAAAAGATACACATATACATCTAGTATATACTATTATCATTTATTATTGGTTGGTCAAGCTCTTTATCCAAACAGTATAAATGATGGAATTATCCCAACGTTCAGACACAACCAAATATGAGCATACTAGTATATGTCTGTTGTTATTTTGTATATCCCATCATATCACAACTATATATTCCAATCTAAATCCTGAATTTCTCTGCGCATTCGGAGGCCTGGGGAATGCTGGAGGGAGCCATGTCTCCGAAGGTCAGGGTCCAAATGGAGGATAGTGGAAATGCCCAAGAGTCGGCACGGAACCGCATGGCAGTGAGTATAGTGGAAATGTAGATTTAACGAGAAAAAACGAGGAGATTATTGGGACCCCACACCAGGACTGTATTGGTAGCTAGGTCAGAGGCAGTCTGACATTTCCTTGACCTCTCTGATTGTGGATGGATCATGATGGATCCATGGCCCGAAGTGGTTGCCGCTTTCAATGAGGAAAATTATGGTCGACCATGGCATGGAGCATCCTATTATCGTTATTACCAGATGAAGGTAGATGATCTGATTTCAGACTGTGGACGTCGAGCTTCTCACAACTTGTTAAGCTTGCCACTCTTCCACTACCCTCTGGGAATCAGGCATGGCAAGGAAGAATGCCCAATTTATAGACAATTTTCCCATAAACACCTCCAGTTATGGGGGGATTTCCCAGCCAGCCATGTTTGATGACGGACGGGGAGATTGTATAGCAATTAGCTTCACAGAAGCCGTCACGATGTTCCTTGCCGATGTTTCGGATCGTCAAGCCACGAGCTATGACAAAGCCCCAGTAAGATATCGTCAGATATTAAGTGACAGAAAAGCCTAATAGGTAAGGCAGGTACTCTATCTACAACCTGTGAATTGTCCAGCATCTTTACATACCAGGCAGGCTACCTCCATGCCGCAGGCATTGCCCAACTTGGCGATGTTCAACATGCAGCGCTTCAGCCCCTTCTACGCCTTGATTGAGGCCTGGATGTCAGCAGCACAAGGGACCCACAAGACCTGGGGATAGGGATGGCTATAGGGCCTATGGGGGTTGGAAAATGTTGGATAGGGGTGACTACTTGCTCTGCAGCGTCTCGAACATGGGGTAATCATTGATTGCCATGGAGAATGACGATGGGAACAGATAGATGATGGATGTATCATAGAATCACAGGATGATATAGGTTTTAGATCATTTGCAGATTTTGCAGGTGAGATTACCAGAGTTTAAGGTGGCATTTCTTCTCCACTGTAATGACCTGAATTCTGGCTGCAGGTCTTGCTGGGAGCAGTTGCTTGCCGCATGGTTGGGGAGCCACGGCAGCGTGTGCGAGAACAGTTGCAGTCCCAAAGATTTTGGAACTCCATTAAGTTTGATGGCTCACGGATGTTCAGGGTCGGTGATTGGATTTTGTTTGATGTTTTTTTGCTGGAATGCACCTCAATGTGCCAAGTTCACCTCGGAATGTACTTGGACATGTTCGTTCACTCTTTTCGGCAAGGTCATGCTCGATGGTGCTGAGGGGGAGGAAAAGGCTGAGGGCTTTGCCATTTTCAAGTTACCATGGAACGGGTTGATATGGGTTGTGATCCCCGTTTCAAGATGTTTCAAATCCGTGTTCGATTTCCCAAAAATGTGTGTGTGTGTGTGTGTGTGGGATGATGGCCTCCCAATGAAGAATGGCACCTCACCCGGGCGTGAGGCTCCGAAGACGAACGTTCTCAGCACTGCGCTTCCTTTGCTGGGCATGGTGGGGATTTGCAAGTGGCGCCTTTCTGTGCCTGCAGAAACTTTGATCTCACAACGTTGTTATGCTGCTGAACTGTGAAGCCCAGAATCCATCAGAATCCCCAAGATATACCAACATCAGTAGCTGCCCATGGAGAAAATAGCCAGTTGTTGCCCGGCTTTCCTCGAAATTCTCTTGCCATCCATCTCACCAATTCTCACCATATATCTTGATTCATCTTGGCTCAGCGCTCTCGTGCGTTGCCTGGTCCCACGTGGGCGCCATGCGGGAAGTGGAGGAGTCTCCGTTGTTGGCGCCTCGCCTTAACAAATCCAGCCCTGGCTCTGCTAGCAGCGTGGAACGCGCCATGCTCAGCACAGCTGCTTCAAGCTGCGAAGCCGTGAATGCGATGACCTTGGAACCTGGGAAATCTGGGAAATCTGGGAATGGATGGGTGAGCCATGAGGATGCGGAAATAAAACCCTCCAAAAAACCTCTAGGATCCTCTAGGTTATCCATACTTGGGTGCTGTTTTTCATCAAAGGTGATCCCAGTCACATTGGAATTAGTATGCACTATGGCAGGATTACCATACGAATAGCCCATATATAATGTTTTGACCATGGCACATGTGGATGATGGTGGGTAAACATCCATTTGCCATCTAGTTTCGCTACTTTGATCTCAAAACCCGGATGCCAGGCTCTTTTACTCATGATGGGGGCCAAGTGCGCCAAGTGTCAAATTAGTCAATTGCTGTCCCAAAAGCACTAGAGCTCCAGGTGCGCCGAAATACCAAGGCCAGAACTTTGAACGTGACTTTCTGAAGGGTCAAGACCTTCAAGACTCCAAAACTGGTGTGCTTTCCATGATTTGTTCACTCCTTTGCTTCCAAAGAGTCTACCCGCTCCTGTGCTCTCGTAGGGTTTCAGGTTTCAGGCTCGTGAACCACATGTATACATATATATATATATATATATCACTGTATAAAATCTGTATCAGTATATTCCGATTCAGTTGGCTGAATATATGGTCCCTTTAGAGACCTTTCTCACAACGATTTTGACCTGTTGGCCGTTGTTTCGGCTTGTTCAAGTCCCCCAATCGCCCAGGAAGAAGTTGCCATGGCCGCAGCCGCGGACACCACGGCGCGCATCCGCGCGGCCGCGGAGCGGGCCTTGGCCCCGG
Organism: Symbiodinium sp. clade C Y103; assembly: GCA_003297045.1. Taxonomy (NCBI): domain Eukaryota; class Dinophyceae; order Suessiales; family Symbiodiniaceae; genus Cladocopium; species Cladocopium sp. clade C. The sequence continues at coordinate 52,827 of BGPT01002312.1, read as the reverse complement.
CGCGCGGCGGTGCAGTCTCGGCGGCACAGGCGGCGCCCTGGGCGTTGGTGCCGATGGCACCGATGTACTCCTGGCAGCCCTGTGTTCCCATGATGCCATCTATGGGGCTGGGATCCATGGGATCCTTTGGATCCATGGCCAGTCAAAATGAGAAGAAACACCGGGAGGAACTGCAGCATGAGTTGCTGGCTTGAAGATGTGGGTGGGGTTGAAGGAGTTGAAGGTGCTCGTTTTGACCTTGGCTGACTTGGCTGATGATTCCGACGGTCATATTTTAGGGATGGATATCTACGATGTGGTTTGAGCCCATCAGGCCGTTATATGTTATGGTGTATATATGTTTAGCTCTTCATCCTGACTTACGCAGTCAATTGGAGGCAATTTGCGCCACCAGTCTCAACCAGGTTGGCAGATTTGCGAAGCCGCTTCCAAGAGCTGCAAGACTCCTACAATCAGCTGGAGAAAGAGAATCATCAGTTGAAGAACATGCCTGGAACTGGAGGCTGCGGCAGCTTCAGTAGGGTTTTTTTGGCAGCATGCTAGTCACTTTGGAATGGAAAATATAGGGATAGACGGGATAGAACAAAGTCAACAGCCACAGCGATGCCATGAAGTTGGTCAAGAACTAGGATCAGATGTGGAGAGATACAGGTATGGCGATGTCTTTTTTTCAGACCGTGAGGGCCATCTCGGCGGGACCTAAGTTACCTGGGATGATCATGATGATCCCTTGACTAATGTGGGAAACCCAACAGTAAAGCATCCCCAATTGAGATTTATTATATGTCATTATTGTGTATTATTGATTATTATTGTGTATATCGGTATAACCCTGTTTGGGATGATGTAAAATAACCCAAAAATAATTGGTTAATGAGATTATCTATTATTGGGCTTACCACAGTAATATGTTTTTTCTGTGGAGAAAATTGGAAGCACTAAAAAAAAACACAAGGGCGCATGAGGACAGCCGTGCCCTCTTGGCAGGCAAACTGGACGAGACCTGTCGGCGACAAGAACAGGACATCATCCACTTGAAGAGGGCTTTGAAGGAAAGAGAAGAAGGTCAGAGGATTTATGTGGGTTTGTCCACATATGGGGCACATGATAGCCGCAAGCAGCAATTTTAAGTGGGAAAATGATGATCCACCATGATATTTTATGATATGTTGGGGTACCCTATTTTCATACAACCCCATTTTGAGCCGTGGTCCCCTTTCGGATCGGTCATGGGTAGCTGCTGGCTTGATCCTTCAGGATGAGCTGTGCCGAAAATCTCTGCACAGCTCATCTTACCTGGTAAGGGAATCAAACATGGCTGGGAAACCTCCTACAAATGGAGGTTTCAGTAAGAAAAGCATCGAACTAAACTAGCTGCTGATTTTTGTGTGGATGTCTATCAATGTATGAGATCATGCACATGGGTCCATCGATCGTCTTGTTGATGCGTATCTTTCATGATTCACTGCTTGCCATGTAAGCAGCCACCCCTGCCCTGACCCAAGCCAAAGAGACGGATGACAAGATAGCACTAGATCATCATCAAGTAAAAGAACACATGTGTAAACATCCTCATATACACATGCAACAGGAAGTGACATGGAATTCATTGACATGAGGTTGACACGATGCTTCTGTTCAGGTATTATTGTTTTCTTTTTTGTGTGTGTTTGTACGCACGGGTGATCTTGTCATGCTGATGACTGCAGCAACTCTGTCACCCCAAGCTTTCTCCAGCGGCAGGCGAAGCGTCCCTGAGGCGGTTGTTTGCGGAAGAACAGGCGCTGAGCCGAAATGTGCTCAGGGAGAACGAACGCTTGAAGCACGAACTAAGTGCCCTGGCCATTTTTTCGCTTTGAAAATTCCAGACCTACGATGTCCGCAGTTTATTCAAGCAAATCCATACTATAGATCCCTCCATGGACGGACATCATGCCTTTGTTGAAGGGAACTGCTAAACTCCACCAGCACTTCTGGTGATGTGCTTTCAGGCAGTGCCATTGGACCATTGGACGTGACCCGACGCTTGGTGTTTTGCTCACAGCCCAAGCATGTGGGGCACATCAATTTCAAGCATGATGGCGGAAAGCCACATGGGTACCACATCGATCCGCATCGCACATCCAGGACATCCGCTCCAGAGCTCATGGGTCAACAGTGCTCCATGCAAAATCATGTAACAAGCACTTTAAAAAAGAAGAGGTCTCCCAACCCCAAGAAGATTTACAGTAAAAAAAATCAGCCATCAATTTCAAGGCCTTCGCCTCGCGGTTACAACATTTTCCTGCAGCCATGAGCGAACTGCAGCAATGGGCTGAAAGCGCAGGGCGCTTTGCCAAAGCCGGAGAGAAGTTGGAGCTGCAGGTGTCCACAGTTTTGATGAGTTATAGCAATTATGGCTCAACATGGCTCAACTATGTTAAACTAAAATAATCCATAATGAGGGTTGCACTGGCCAGGGAGATCCGGGGGGTAGTTCCAAAGTCCCTGGCGCGTCGATCCTCCAGGTGAAGGGGCGACAGAAGGATGAGGTGATGCAAGTAGTGAACAGCAGCTGGGCTTGGAAAACATGTGGGTGGTTTGTTTCAAACAACATGGGGATGCTTTATGAAAAACATCCACCAATGGTGGAGTTGATACACTGATATACTACAAATACACCTATATATACATATATATATATATGTATGATTGATGTAGTTACTCTTCTTTGTTTATTCCATGCATTTTTTTGCAACAATGGGTCCGTTGATCCAACCTATCTAGGCTGGTCATCTGGCAGCTTTCTTCCATGCCTGATAGAAAGATGCCCCCAAGTGACATTCAGATTTTTCAGTTTGGGCTTTCAACTTCAGAAATCCCAGCTATCCCACACTTCGTTCCAGGTACCAAATCGAAACTTTGGTACTGCGGTTTCTGCGGTGAAAGCACCGTTCCGCGCAGCATCGCGAAGCACCTGGCGAAGCCTCAAAGCCTGGGGAAACGCGGCAGTTGCAGCGAGGTGACGGTGGAAGCCCTGCGCGAAGTCATGTGCTTCTGCGCGGCAGACGATGCAGAGCTGGCTGAGCAGAAGATCCAGGAGATCACCGGAGGCGGCTTCTTTTTGGGGTCATAAAAACCATCCCAACTAACAGATACCAACAGTATCGAACAGTTTGACATAGTTTGACCCTGAGAATTGGCAATTTTTTGTGGGAATCTTCCAAGCTCCTGGTAAGCATCAATTCGACGACGTTTACCCACTGGTCCTTCGACATGTGCTTCGCCCAGCAGCACTAAAACACGTGAAACGTCGCGTGCAAAATGCAACGTCCAGCATGCCCAGGGTGCCGAGTATCCAGCAAGCCCACCACAAAAACAAACGTCAGAACGGGTATGAGTAAGGAGCACCCTCGACATTGGAACATCACAATTTTAAACCAAATGTATCAAAGTATAATGGGTATATAGTGGGGTTGTAATGATGGGTGTAGTACCATACGCGCCAGTCACGGTGCCAAGTGTGTTTTCGTCCAACTGGGCGCCGTTGTGCCGACGATTCTCTTGTGATATCTATAAGTAACCCCTCAAAAAAGGGAAAAGTAAAGTACTTCTAGGACAGGCAGATCAGGCAGTGATCATCTACTTACTTTTTTATCATGTTTGGGGGGTACTATTTCATACTGATTTCTACCAACCTTCACTATCTACAGTCCAACATATGGTCGAAGCATTGCCTATATATGTCAGGAAATCTACCACATAATACCACATATCTAGATAAATTACCCGAAAAAATGTGGCCATTGGGGGAATCACAATCCAAACCGATCCTTTGTGACATTTTGTGACATTCACAACATGCGGGGAGCCTTCTCCGGGCATGAACCCATCTTCGAGGTGGCACCAAGGCGGAGCCCAAGGCAGAGCCCAAGGAGCCCAAGGAGGCCAAGTCCAAGGGCAAGCGAAGCTCTGAGGCGCCCAAGGAGTCTCCAAAACGTGCGAAGGCGAAGGCTGCGCCCAAAAGCCCGGAAAAAAAGAGGGCCAAGGAGTCGGAGAAAAAGGCAGAAGATAGGAGTGACTGGTCTAGTTGCATAGGGGGATTTGTTTTTTTTCGTTTTGTCTTCCCTCCCAAAGTTTCAATGAGATGACCCCAAATTGACGACGAGATAGATGCTTAGGGCGAAAGTGCACCAGGTGACGTGAGATCAGAAAAGAAAGGTAAGAAAGAGAAGAACGAGAAGAACGAGAAGAACGAGAAGCAGACTGAGAAGAACGAGAAGGATGAAATTCTTCGCAAAGAGCCACAGGAGGAGAATCCAAGGGATCCAAGGGACAGCAAAGAGTCCAAAGATGCCGATCCTGAGAGCGGAAAGAAGCGAAAAGAGGTAGTGGTGGCCACATCTCCCGCGAAAAAGGGCAAGACAGGCAAGGAGGCAAAACCAAAGGTGGATGTTGAAGCTGAGGCCGTCCACAAACACAATGCTTCGGATCACGATGATGACATGGAGCAGGAGGAGGTGGTCGATGAAGTTTGCCTCGGTATCGATGGTTTGCAAGATTGGGAGCTACCAAATATCCCTGAAGTTGGCTTGGTGGCTTCTGCCAGCGCAGTGGCTGAGACGCTCTTGTTGAACTTGGAGCTCAAGTCCGATGAGCTCACTGAGGTTGTGCAGCTGCAAGGTGATCAGTCGGAATTCCTCACCAAAAAGTTCCTTGGCATTCCTTTCTGTTTGCCATCCTGTCATCAAAAGCCCACATGATGGATGGTCATTCATTGCTCTTGGTCGATTGTCCGCTCTGATGAATGGGGCCCCGCAAACCCAGTCAACTCTGAGGTATAAAGGGATGTGAATAGATGTGAATAGGTTCAAGCCGTATGAATAATATATAAATCAAGTTGTTGTGCACATATATTATATAGACGTTCTCATACATACATATGTTCATACGTACACAAATTATATGTGCGTATATGTATGTATTAAAATACCTACATACATACATACATACATACATACATACATACATACATACATACATACTACATACATACAGACAGGCAGGCAGGCAGGCAGACAGACAGACATTCATACATTCATGCATTCATGCATTCATGCATTCATGCATTCATGCATTCATGCATGCATGCATTCATGCATACATGATCATACATGCATACATGCATACATGCATGCATACATGCATGCATGCATACATGCATACATGCATACATGATCATACATGATCATACATGATCATACATGCATACATACATACATACATACATACAGACAGACATACATACAGACATACAGGCAGACAGACATTCATTCATGCATACATTCATACATTCATACATTTATACATTCATACATTCATACATTCATGCATTCATGCATTCATACATTCATACATTCATGCATTCATGCATACATGCATACATGCATACATGCATACATGCATACATGTGTGTGCATGTGTCGATGTAGGTGTATATGCGTGTGCAATAATATGTATGTCCATCCCATCATGACTTCCTATATCCACTTTTCTGCAAGGAAAACCCCTTCACTCTTGGCTGGTACAAACCCATTTCATTTAGTTGATCCTCCATTTTTTGGGTTAGTTCCAACTCCATTTCTGTAAGCTGATCCGTGTTTATCCCGCATTTTCGGTGCATGTCTCTTACGTCTCGCCATGGATCCCCAGAGGTTTGGCACTTCCTCCTGGTCGAGCCTTATCGCCGCCGCGGCCGACGCCACTCTGGAGGTGCATTGGGATTCGGTGACCATCACGGCCGAAAGCCCCAGGGCTCGGATGATCGCAGCTATGCTCCGCGGCACCGTTGGTCGATGTTGTAAAGGTGTAGAGTTTAGGGGGAACCACCATGAAAAAATGAGACTCAAGACAGATTTGGAATGGTTTTGACCCCAGAGGTCCCAATTTATCATGATTTATCTAATTTGTTGGGAGTATGGGATTCCTCTTTGCAGTCGGAGTTGGTTTCTTGGTTTACCAAATCATGTGCAACTATCACGACAGGATTTGCACCAGGAGGAAACAAGCAGTTTCATTTTTCACACAGAGGTCACTTAGCGATCTGGATCTATGTAGTAGTTGCGATTCCATGCAGCCTCGGCTCTCGAGGCTGCTCAGCTACGCCCTGGAGTTTCACTCCAATGGAGGGATCATCGTGAGCGAAGGTCCCATGCATCCGCTGATCACCGTAGTGAAGCTTGGTGCACTTCCGCATTCGTACCTCGAGTGGTTCGCAGAGCTTGGGGAGGCACACCAGGTTTGCATCATCCCAGCACGCCTCGCTGGTTCCCTGAAACTCGTGAAGGGTGCCTCTGTGCAAGTGCAGGAAAGGGACCGATGGATTTCTGCCGAGATCACCCAGGAACCTTTCATGGGGGTGGCTCGCTACTAATTCCAAAGCTTGTTTTGATTTGTTTGGTTTTTTGGGGGTCATCCCACCAGAACAATGCAGTTTCAATATGTTTCAATCACTGTCAGCATGTTTAGATATGTTTAGTTCATTTGTCATGTCAAAGAAATGGGAGGCTTGAGCGGCTTGAGTCCCGAAAGTTGACAGGCCCTCATTTCTCAAAGGAGACGGTGGCACAAACACCCATTTTTATTTTTGAAGGCCTACGTGCCTCTTTACTAGATAAAAGATCGTTAAGAGGGTGCGGCTCGTCTCCCCAGCAGCTCAGAAACTTTGGGTCAGCGTTGATGGCTCCCAGCGGGATGTGGAAGTTTCCAGCCTGCGCTGCGGCTTTGACTTAGTCGCCATCTTTGGCGAGCAGCAGCAGCGGGCCATGGTGCAGCTCGCGCTCATGAGCAATCGCTGGAGCGGGGCCACTGGATGCAGCTTCGGCCAAGATTCCATGCTGGCATTGGGACCCCAGAAGGCGGGAGTTTTCACGGAGAATGTTCTCTCTAAACATCACATGTTTAGGGGCTAAGGTACTGTCAATCTTTTTCACCACCAAAAGTGCCCCGCCAAAAAAAAAAGGATGATAGAGGTAATAGAGGGTCAGATAGAGACCCCTGCCAGGACTGGGGAACCTATCGCAAATATTTCCATGACACCAGCTTCATTCAGATCTACAGTCCATATGTGGAGAAGGTCCTGCAACCAGCCACTGGCTGTGCTGCCAGATTCATTGGGCAGATGTTTTTTGCAGCAGGCTGGGTCATCTTTGGAAGGGTAGTTACATACATGCCAGATGTTTATACTGTATATAGTTTGATGATGTTTGATGAATACGTGCTTAATCTTCAGCCATAGACAGAAACAATCATATCCGATGGCTACAATCTGAGAATGCCTGCTCTAGTATTGATGTATTGGAACTTTTGATTTTGGGGGAGGGCTGTTTCATAGTACTGTAGAAGGATGGGGTTAATTCCTCATCAGCTGAGCATGTTTTTTTCGCGGGGGCCCATCGGATTGGCAAGGATTTCGAGAGTACCATAGCCCAGTAATAGATGGTGAAGAAGTGTGTATAAGTGGTTGTTGGTGGTTAAACCCTCAAGAACGCCTCATTGTTGGGATGGTCACCCTTGGGACGGGTGGTTGAATCCCCATGAATGTACTAAAGGATGACCCAGAAGAAAGATTCCATATAGGAAATGCACCAAACAGTCGTGTCACCAACATATGCATCCGTAGACTGGAATTCATAACGACCACATTGATTAATGCATGAGGGTAAGCCTTAGGCACCCCTGGAATGTAGTTTGCACGTACTGACAGAATGAGATGTCTACTTCTTTTCCCAAAAAGGGGTCATACACATTTCCAAAATGATAGGTCCCCAAACAGCCTTTGAGGGGACCTATCATCTAAGCCAGAGTCAGTGAAGTGGGTTCGCATGAATATACATCTAATTCACTGGTTGTCCCATCTACTTTTGGCTCAAGCATCGAGGAAAAGGCGGCGGCCCTTGCGTGATTGTGGGGTCGGTCGCCGGCGCTGAGCCACTAAACAGTGATTATCAGCCGTATTCAGCCGTATTTTCTCTAGCAACAAGTACTGAGAGTTTCATTGACCTGGAGTACCTTGACGGGTCTCTTGAGCCGGACCGCAAGTCACAGATCCCACACAGCTTGTGGAGGAGCATTCGGGCCCCAGGTGGTCGGAGAGGTCTTGCTACAGGATTCGGCACATCAACGAAGGAATTGCTCAGGGTCACTATCAAGGAACTTATCTCTTTGTGAATCAATCTGGATACAGCTACGCACAGCAGTGGAAGTGTCAGATCAGCAGTACAGTTTTGCAAGGGGCTACAGTCTGGGAGGTCGTATCTTCATCAAGCGACGAAGAGGCTCAAGGGACATTGGAACGTCCGGCAACGCAAGCTCGTCCAGCTCCAAAGTCAAGACTTGTCGATCGCTCCGAGAGTTCTGGTCAAGGGCAATCATCATCACCTCGAGTCTCGAGTGGCAAAGGCAAAATTTCGACCATCTAGCGGATCACAACAGTTAGATCAGTTAGGAGTAATTGCAAAGCCAGCTGAGAAGGCCAAGGAGGGAATTAATCTTGAGGCCTCGCCAGTATCTTCCGGACACGGTGGTTTGGTACGATCGCGGCAACGAGGCTGAGGAAATTGGCTCCGGCCCGGAACCTGTGGGAGTGAATTTCGAAGAGGTTTAATACTACAGAGCATATCGTGGCTATAAAACTTACGTCAAAGCAAGCTCTCCGGAATATCCTAGGTTTCTTCTTTGTCTTGATTGGCACCAGGTGTTGGATCCATCAAGGACTGAGGGGACTTGGAATAAAACATTTCCCAAAGACTCCTTAACGTTTTTTGCAGCGTGCGAAGCAGGCGGCAGAACAGATGTGTGGGGACAGAGAAGCTTTGTCAATTGCGATCGTCTCTCATACGTTACTGAGCACTCAAGTGGGAACTTGGAGAACCTATTTCGGCTCTTCAATGCTCATCGACAGATTGTGGACGACAGGTTGGTTACTTCAATTTTCATAACACGGCAAAGGCGCGGTGTCACTGGAAAGGCGGCTACCATCAAAAGTTTTTCTCTTGACTATCAGCTGCCTTGTGCTCTGGTAGGACAACCGGGAGGTGATTGAGGAGAACTCGGAGGTCCATACCTGCCACACCCAGGTCAGGCGCAAGCCAAAGTGCCCAGCTGCTGAAGTTGTGCGCAGCTTCCTTCTGGACAGCGCGGAGCCTCTTGAGAGGCTATTCTGGCGATATCGGCATCAGTAGGTGGAAAAGGGTGAGAAGCGCAAGCGCTTCATCCAAGGGTTGCAAAAGATCTTTGGAGGAAGAGTGTAGGTGTTCTAGAATCCTTTGTATTCACCATGCAGAGTTCTCAAGAGGGACGTTCCGATAGATCAAGAACCCGAAGAGGATATGAAGTGGGCGCGGCTCAATCCATCGCCAATCCCACTACTCCATCACAATCAATGACAACCTCGACTCAAGTTCAACATCGCAGTCACCTCCGGAACCTCGTGGGAGTGGGGATCATAGGATAGCTATTCCGGGACATCGGATTTGTTGGCTAAATTGCAAAAACCATTGAGCTATGAGCCCAACATCAAGAGCCGCAAATGGAGCGGATGTTCAAGTGCCATTGCGATTGCCAGTCGCCTCAGGATTCGGACAGTCGAGACTTAGTCGGGACTCCGAGATGCGCTCACGCCTCGGAGACCAGATGGGTCAATGTTTGGGTTCAGGGGAAGTTGCAAGCCCAGTACAAAACCCACAAGTTCAATTGTTTGCCATGCCTCCGCATCATGGGGATAGCCCAAAGGATACCCAGCTCAAAGAGTTGTATGCAAAAGTTGAGTCATTGGCATGTATTGCTCACAGTTTTGCATCTAACCAAGGGGGCGGTAAGAAGTCAAGGAGGAATGGTTGTCAAGGGGGAATGGTTCAAATCAAGGATCACCCAACCGCCTCGCAAAGGTTGCCAAAGCCAGCCGGATTGAAGCGCCAGAAACACAAGCACCAGATTCGCCTGTCGGAGCACCAAGACCTCCAGCGATGCTTTCACTTGTGCCTGCTGCAAGTCGCACTCATGCGCCGCAGTATCAAAACTCCTTAGAGGTCGATGCCTTTGGAGCGACCAGTTGCCATGCCGCTCCAGGGAGCAAGACCATGGGAGAAGCTCAGATGATGGTAATCTTGCGAATTTGAGGGAATATGACCGTTTGAAGTCAGCATGGAAAATGAACCATTAGGCTCTGTTAGACCTGCAAAAGATTGCGTGCTCCTGTTGGTAAGGACTGTCCCTTCATTGCGGGCGAAATCGGTTCTCAACGTGTCACAGAATGGAATGCAAAGGTATTGTTTCGGTTTTTAAAGACAACTGGCAAGTACATCCTCGCCAGAGGATCTCTTCCAAAAGTTGGACAGGAGCAACATGGTTTTTCCCAAACACAAAGGTAGATCATGATCATGCAAAGGCGCAAGCATGCCAAGCCAACATTGCCAGACGCGTTAATGTTTCCAAAACATTCCTTTAAAAGAGTGACCATTTCTCCGCCAGTGCAAGCTTAGACCATCCAAACCTTGCAGCCGATGTCCAAACTGTTCGCAGGAGCAGACCTTTGGGGGTGTGTACCTTGTAGCCCATGATCCCGATGGCAGGATGTCAACCTTGCTAAGGGGATCTAAGGAGGGTATAGGGTATGTAAAGAGACTAAAAACTGCACGCAAAAAGTCCCTTAAAATCTTGAAAAACTAAATATGCTGCGCAGAGCAGGTGTTGCAAGATGGAGGAAACGTGAGCTTCGAATGGCCCAGAGGATGCTCTGGATGGGCAATCCCAGAGCTAGTAAAATTGATCAAGAAGCATGACTTGGTAGCCGAGCCAGATGGATGTACATTCGGAATGAAGGATGATGAGGGGAACCCACATTATAAACCTTGCAGGATTGTTGTATACAACTTCGTACCAAGTAGCAAGAAGCTTGAACGCGTACAAACCCAATCATCCACCGGATTTCAAACATTCACACTTGGCAGGTTCAAAAACACGCCAGCCTCCATTCTGTACTGATGAAACGGCACAATGCATAAGTCATGCTTTGTACCCCGAGATTGTACCTTCCATGCTAGTAACACCCATGCAGCCAGAACCACATCACCAACCCACTGCCGTGGAAGTTGATGCAGGTATCCACCTCTTGATCGACAGGAAGGACTGGCACAAGCATGAGGGTCACCTTGAAGCAATCAAGAAAGAGCGGGATGGTGTCTTGGAGAATGGTACTTGGAACTACGACGAAGCAGTGCCTAGAGACGAGCTCATGAACGCAAAGAGCACATCAACATTGGAAGAATCATGACCCTACTGTCACTGAAACATTGGGAAACACCAGCTCTTAGGAAGTTTAAGGCCCGGATAGTGTTTAGAGGGGACGACACAAGAGACAACAAAGGAAACCTTGCAGTGTTGTTGGGGTCAAAGGTAGACCCTACAGGAATGGCTGGCATCAATGCCAACCTTGCTTATGGAAGTTTACCACACCATAAAACTACGCAATCCGACGTTGTCCGTGCCTACCTCCAATCATGGCTGGGCACAAAGGTCCCAACATTGGTGGAGTTGAGCCAGGAGCTAGTTCCTGATGAGTTCGAACAGATCCAGCGACTTTGTGTGAGACTGCGGCGGTCCTTATACGGACATCCAGAAGCAGGACATCATTGGGATATGCGATTCAGAGAAGTCATGACGTATTTTGATGCAAAACATATCGATACCTTCCATCAGATTGGCAAGGATTTCGAGAGTCCAGATGTTGTGCAGCGCTGATGCTCAGGGACTTAGAGAAGGCCCACACGAACTACGGTCACTGGGGCGATCAAGAGNGATTGGCAAGGATTTCGAGAGTCCAGATGTTGTGCAGCGCTGATGCTCAGGGACTTAGAGAAGGCCCACACGAACTACGGTCACTGGGGCGATCAAGAGACGTCGTTTTTGTTGACCATAGCCCAGTAATAGATGGTGAAGAAGTGTGTATAAGTGGTTGTTGGTGGTTAAACCCTCAAGAACGCCTCATTGTTGGGATGGTCACCCTTGGGANACCATAGCCCAGTAATAGATGGTGAAGAAGTGTGTATAAGTGGTTGTTGGTGGTTAAACCCTCAAGAACGCCTCATTGTTGGGATGGTCACCCTTGGGAGGGGTGGCTGAATTCCCATGAATGTACTAAAGGATGACCCAGAAGAAAGATTCCGTAAATGAAATGCACCAAGCAGCAGTGTCACCAACATATGCATCCGTAGACTGGAAATCATAACGACCACATTGGTCAATGCATGAGGGTAAGCCTTAGGCACCCCTGGAATGTAGTTTGCACGTACTGACCGAATAATATGTCTACTTCTTTTCCCAAAAAGGGGTCATACACATTTCCAAAATGATAGGTCCCCAAACAGCCTTTGAGGGTACCTATCGTCTAAGCTTCACTGGTTGTCCCATCTACTTTTGGCTCAAGTATCGAGGAAAAGGCGGCGGCCCTTGCGTGGTCGTGGGGTCGGTCGCCGGTGCTGAGCCATTAAACAGTGACCCCAATGACACTTGGAGAGCTTGTATATCTACAAAACCCACTAGATAGAAAAGGATTACACACTTGGAAATATTGAGAACATCATGATCTAGAAGACCTTGGAAGAATTTCGGAAGAATTGTTTTATTTTGATCTATTTTGAAGGTTCTATATTTTGACGGCCTGAGACCTCCTCATAGGAGATGGTGAGCATGAGAAACGATCCCAGGATGTGTTTGTTTCTGGTTTGTGGGTCCTCCTGATATTTTTCCTCTGCAAAATCACCGCGCTGTCCATTGTATAAAGTCAGATTTTACCGAGTTGAATGTTTTCGTATTCTTTTTGGGACCATGACACAAGTCAATATTCTAATCGTACGGCCCGTAGAGAGCTATATAGATTTTGTATATTTTGTAGTGGTTTCGTGGTTTGGATGTACGTTCTGTCACAGGCGCATTCTGTAGAACAATATTGTTACCCATTGCTATTTGATTCACACAAAAAAAGGTGGCTACATGACTTCATTGATGCAAACGGAAGAAGAAAAAAAATCCCTGGGTTCGGCCGTTGGAGATTCACAGTGCAGAATCGGGAGGCACGGGTACCAAACCAAACGACTTCTGCAAAATCAAACGTTACGAAGCAGAGACCCCCACAAATTCCACCAAAATCCCTTTGAACCATCAACCCCACAAAATTCACGCCCCTCGAGCAGCCAGGCATGGTTCAGAAAACATCTCGGCAAATTTTGGTTCGACCACGGGTTTTTACAAAATGTTGATGAGTCACCAAACATTTAGCAAACAACTCCTTACAAAATTGATGTGAAACTAAGATCTATGAGACCAAAACATTTGAAGCATGTTGAATTTAAATTACTGCTGGCCTGGATTTCATAGAGAGATGTTGAGTTTCTGCCCTTTTGTCAGGGTGTGTTTGGCCGTGTGTGTGTGTGTGAGGGATCATGCATCATATTTCCTGGATAGTTGCCACAGGTGAGATTCCTTTCGGAGAAGAAACCAAGCGCTTCAGCCTGAGAATCACGCCCAATCGGCCCAGCATGCAGAGCCTTCTGGACGACAAGCGCAAGCCCGGTGACTGGCTGGAAGAAGAAGTGAGGTCCCAAAGCGCGGTGTTTTTGAGCCGAGGGAGAGAGAAGAAACAGGACCGGTCTTTGATTTCAGAATGTTGTTTTGGTCTTGTTTTGGAGTTTTCAACTGTTTTACATATTGGTTTCTTCCAAATGATATACCCTCCGGTAATCAAAGATGGTTTGGTGCAAAATTCCCCGTTCACTGACGATGTTCCAGTCATGTTCCAGAAAAACTCCAGGGTTCAGTCAGGACATTTCCCAGCTGCCGGAGGGCACGATTGTGGAGGTGTTCATGGGTGCACGCTGGCATGAGGTCGTGAAAGCTGCGAATGACGAGTCTGACACCTCGGACGACATCAAGGTGTCCGTTGCGGATCCACGATCAAAATCCTTCAAAAACTGTGGTCAGCTATGATGGATACCCCTACGAGCGGGATGCTTGCTGTGGATCCCATCACCCCAAAAATGATAATTAGTCCAAGTTTTTTCCCAATAGGAATGCTGTCCCAACATTCCAATCATATCCCAATATAGTCCTAATAATGTCCCAACATCATCCCAATATTCAACCATGTCCTGATTTTTCATGGTGAAGTCTATGTCCAATAGAGATCTTCCATGCTTGATGGCGAAATCTGCAACACCAGGTGGCCTGGCCAAAAGGCGGCTCTGCGGTGTGTCACTCATCTCAAGTTCGAAGTCTGGGCAGCGAGGTGCTTTGCAGCAGCGTGTCTGCTTTCCAACGGGTTTCTCGGGCGTTGATCAGGCAAAAAACAAGAACTGGAAACCTGGAAAATATGCGGGAAACATAATCGAACAAATCTTGCAAAACGTGATCTATTTGTTTGGGGGTTGCTATAATGTATACTTAGGTAACCGTATCCGTTAATGCACATGTTATGGGGATATACAATTGGAACTTAAATTGAGGATATGACAGGATGAATAAATCAGAATACAACCAGGAATCTATGTTTCTTCACTGCCATTTGGGTTTAGTGCTTGCCACACTACATAAACAAGTATAACAGTATGTATATATATGTATATACATACATACACATATGCATCTCTTGATGTTGTTTTGGAGGACTTGTGCAAAATCACTTGTACTTGTTGAGCAAAATTCGTTTTGACCACTGGGTCCTTCAATTTCCATGGTTTTAGGCCTCAGAAATGGACAGAGAGGAGGGAGAGGAGGAACTATCACCACACTTTGGCAAAGATGTTCCAACATGTTCCAATAATCCGTTTTCCCACATCCATTGAGGACTTGTTTCCCCACCACCCGTTCCAGTCAGAAGGCCGTTTTGAAAACGCCTCCCAGGTTCGCACGGCGCTCCATTTCCTCGCCAGATCTTCCGACACTTCCAGTGACGGCGGCTTTCAAGCCTTGAGGGATGTCCACAAACTGCCTCAAACTGCTGGCAACAAGGCGTGACCCAAGGGCCCAAGGGGACCCAGTTCGTTGGTTTGGTCTGAAAAAGTGGATGCCGTACCCGCAAATGTGGCAGTCCAATGGAGAAAACGGTGATACATCAATGGATTTTGAGGGTAGCCTTTTTTTGAGACAAAGCCGGATGGGAGACCCACTTAATCGCTTTGACATCGGTGCATCCCCAAAAAAAGGTTGGTTTTAATTTAGGCATCAAAGTCTGGAATTTTGACCCATCCCCACATGGCACTGAGAAGTTTTTGGTTCAACCATCCTTTTTGAGGGTTCTTACCTGGTTTGGTGACCCCCAATGACCAAAAATCCCATCCCCCTGAGATTGAAGACCCCCAATTGAATTGAAGCTTAGAGACGCGGGATTATCAGCAATCCAATCATTGGGGCAGGTACCAATTTCAACCCATACCTTTTTGGTCAATATCCTTACCAATTGGGGGGGCAAAAGAGCCCACCCCCAAAAACCATCCAAAACTACTGGGTAGTCAAAGCACGGGTCATTCCGTCACGAAAATAGTGGGTACAAAAAAAAGTACAAAAATATGGAACCCTATGGAATCCGATTCATGACGTTGGTTGGGTTTAACTGGATGTAATGGGATTTATCATTGCATTTAGTAAAATATTATCTAATGGGATGACATGGGATGACTAATACCGACTTCATCCCTGGAACTTGACCGTCGCCAGGTCGAGATCATTGAGGCCCCAAGTGGCAGCAATGCTGCGACAGAGTGGCGCCAACACGTGGCGGCGTGCTGCCAACGAATTGCCAGGGCCTCGAATTGCGCAGCTGAAATGATCGGAGGCATGGCCGCCAAAATCTGAGGGGTACCCGGGCACCCAAATGTTAAGATAGGCTCAGCAGTAAACCTACCATGTGGGGATGACTTTTACCACCCATTGATTTTAAGTCATTGGAAATGGTTGATTGCATCCCCCAACCCCCCCAAAAAAACAATTTGGTCCACTGTGCTGCCCTGGATTCTGCCCTGGTGAGGCAGCTTAGTCCTCTTTGGCGACGCTGCAGCATGTGAATCTGCACAACTTATCCTGCCATGGGCCGTTGAGCAGGCAGGCAATGCCTTGGCATCGCTCGTGCCAAAGCGCCTGGGCGATAGAGCCAAGGGTGAGATCGTCAATATCCCTGTATCCCTACAAGGTGGTGCCCCAGTTCATTAGCCAAGTGTTGGTTTAGTTCACTAGGTCAGCTAGGGTCTATGGTAGCTATATCATGATATATCTATAGTCCATGGGGTCTACAAACCAGCAAACGTGACTGGTGAGCATCACCTTGTGCTCGGGAGCGCTTTAGAGACCAGCAACCCGCAAAACCACTACTTAGTTCGTTTTCTGTCCAGCTTTTTTTCAGGTGACTGAAACCACAAACCTAGCGGGCATACCCCAAAATGGCCATGAAAAACCAGGCAACATTTACTATAGGATGTTGAGGTAATTTGGCAAATGCATATTTCCCAACACACATATGTATAATGTATATACATATGTATGTGCATAGTTTACTTTACCATCCCCTGTTTTAAAGCTCTTGGAGGCTGATAATGGTGAGATAATAGGCCATACCCATTTGTGGGGTCCCAGTTTGGTAGGGTTTTTTCAGGTGGAGGTTGTCATTGGTTTAAAACAATAGATGTGTGTTTCTCAGATGGTAATTCCACCCCACTAAAATACTAAATTCCGCCATATGGGCTCACCCAACGAATGGATCCAATACCCAATCATCCCTAACCAGTTTTTTTGGGTTATTGAAGGGAGGGAAAGTGCATCAGCCATGGAAGTTGTTGATCTGGCTGGTTCCAACATGGTGCCCATTTGTCCCCAAAAAGGAGTGGGATGATGATCCGGGGTGATTTTGCTGTTTTTTGGAGGGCTTCAATCCATCCCAGCTTTTGGTCAAAAGATGTCAACAGGTTACAGCACCCCCCCTTAGGTTATTTGCATTTACTTGGATAGAAAAAGACCCTGAGTTTCGGTGTGGATTTTCCTGAGACCTCCATTGAAAGTGGGCATGTTTTCACCGGGCCTGGCGGCGCCCCACAGGGTCGATCTGGCAGAAGTGGAGCTCACCGAAGAAGAAGTGAAGATGCTGACGGAGAACATCATCGAACAGGCTGGGTTGATGGAAACCTCACCTTGGACACTGATGGTGATGGTCAGGGCTCAAAATGGCGATATTGATTGGAAAAAACATGTGATAAACTGTTAGATTTTTAGGGGGCACCCGATTTTCAGACCATTGCAGACACCGCTCCATGTGTTGGAGCAGTAGTTTCGAGTTTTTTAATGTGCAAATTGATGATGCCCTCCGGTAATTGCAAAGGAAAATCCATGAAAATTCCCAGCGCGGTTTTCCATTAAACAAACACATTTTTACAGAATGTCCCATTATGTTCGATCACTGGAGTGTAAATCATGAAATTTTCAAGTTCCAGTAATTTTGGGACAAGCCAACGTCCGGCCCGCAACAACCCAACAGAAGAGAAACAACACACCATTCTGTACCATGTATCAGGTCCAATGTACGGGCTATGTAGGGGATATACCCCCAGAATATGGCTGTATATGGTTCAGTACCTACAGTTCAGGTACCTGAAATGGATTTCCAGCATGTTCCAACAAGATACTCTGAATGGAATTTGTTACAGTGCGTCACTTGTCTCTCTTCCCAATCAAACATGGCTGCCAGGTGGAGCAGAAGGCTAAGGCCTACATCTTTCTGCGAGATGACAACAGCCAGCACCAGTACAAGCATGGCGACAGCATCGAGTTCCTCTACCGACAGCACCAAGGAGATGAGGGCAAGTGGTGCAGAGGTACCTTTGTACGCAAGTGCGTAGGTGCCACACATCAAGCAAAGATACGCTACCAGCACCAACAGCGCGATCTCGAACATGTTGCCAGCCTGAAACTGGGCAGTGGTCATTAGATCAATCTTGATGTTTATCTAATTTATCATTTTATACTTGTTTCTGTGGTATTTGTCTTCCTCTTCTTCCTCCTTAGTCTATGATGAATGCCACACTTCTCACATTTTGAACTCAGCTCGGGGTGGCGGATCGCTCCTGGATCAGGAAAGATGTCCGGCCAGATGAGACGCAGCGAAAGGCCCCGGCAGTCTGCGTCTACAGCCGCTTTTCACGGAGCAGCGGCCGTGGGGGCGTCACAGTTGTGGCACGCTGCTTGAAGGCAGCTCTTCGGGATGCTTTGGGGAAAGCCTCCACTGGCCAAGGCCTGGATCGTTTGACACCAAACACTTCCAAGAAAAAAGTCTAAAACGGAAAATTGTTGGTGGATGTTGGTGGTGTGGGTGTTTACTGTCTTATGATGTGTTGTGTTGCTTTTCCATCCTTGCTGGTATGGTGATTTCATATTGATTTTGGGAACTTAAAATCACCCACCAAGACAAAAGCCCCAAGTAGGGGCAAACCAACTTAAATGTGGTTTGGGTGGTTTGTTCTTGCGAACAGGGATTTGTGCACAGATTGTTTCCATCCTGCTGGGCACGTAGTGCCCCTCGCAAGGAAGGAGGAAGGGAGGAGGAAAGGCCCAGAGCGCAAAGACATGGAAGAATGACTGGCCGAACAGAGACGACAAGAGGGAGGATTGGAAGACGAAAGACGACTGGAAGAAGCAAGAAGGCTGGAAGACGCAAGATAACTGGAAGAAGGAGGAAGAGTGGAAGAAGGAGGACGACTGGAAGAAGGAGGGGAACTGGAAGAAGGAGGACGACTGGAAGAAGGAGGGGAACTGGAAGAAGAAGGACGACTGGAAGAAGGAGGAATGGAAGAAGGAGGAGGACTGGAAGAAGAAGGATGACTCGAACAAGGAGGAGGACTGGAAGAAGAAGGAAGACTGGAACAAGGAGGAGGACTGGAAGAAGCAAGACGACCTGAAGAAGCAAGACTGGAAGAAGGAGGAAGACTGGAAGAAGCAAGACGACTGGAAGAAGCAAGACGACTGGAAGAAGCAAGACGACTGGAAGAAGCAAGACGACTGGAAGAAACAAGATGACTGGAAGAAGCAAGGCGACTGGAAGCAGCAAGGCGACTGGAAGAAGAAGACGAAGGAGGAGGACTGGAACCAAAACCAAGGCTGGCACAAGAGTGAAGGCTGGAGTCAGCCAGGTGGCTGGCAGCAGGATTGGAAAGACAAAGAAAAAAGCTGGCAAAAGGAATCTGGCCAACAAGGCGGCCAGCAGAACTGGCAAAATGACCAGAAAGACAGGCAACAAACGGAGGATCAGCAGGGTCATGGACAAGAAGAAGCTGACGTTGGGCCAACTGTCGAACCCGAAGCTGGCTGATGACTTACTTATTCTACTTTTATATTGTTTGCTTTCCAGCATTCTATTTGGGGAAATTGTTTCAGTGACAATTTTGGAGATGCCTGGCTAAATCACCACCAAGGAAGCATCCCAAGCGTCTGCAGGCAAGAACTCTTGGCAGGGCAACTTGGTTTGGTTGCGTTTGGTTCAAGGGCATGGTCTCGCTGATGAGTTTAAGTTCCAGAACTTCCCCATGTGGTCCCATAAGTTTCAATAATTTGAAGGTAGGGCGGAAACAATGAACTGCCGCCGACTTATCATTTTTTTGTGGCACTGACACCGTATGACACCATAATCATGCCTTCGGCGGTCCACGTTGATCCCTGCCTGCTGGCTGGAGGCAATGGACAGGAGGCCAAAACAGACCAGAAAGCTGTTGAGACTGCCCCTGAAGTTCCTGCACCTGAAAAGTAGCAGGAGCAACGCCAGGAGCAACGCCATCTCTTGAAGGAAACCCATTGTACAAAGACCACCGGCTGCTTGTGAATCTGCAGAGCCGTGCAACAGCAAAAAGGTGCACGCTTGAAAGCACTGTTTGACCCAAATCTTGATGTTTGCGAGGGATTTCAAGTTTGACACGTAGCTACAAACTGCTACAAACATGCACCGCCATCAGCATGCTGAGGTATCTCAAAGGTTGGAGAAGATAAGAGTCGGTTGGACAGTCGCCGGTGCCTTTCTGGCACACCACGTACGAGTGTTACTCAAGGCATGTTCAAGACATGAGTCCCATACCCGGAGTAAACAACCCCGTCGGTACGGGGAAACCAAAATGAATAATTAGGTATGATCACGTACTTATTAACTTTTATAACCACATATGTTAATAGTAAATCTGGTCCCCTGAATTTCCCTGCGGGGCGTTTGTCATCAGGGGGAGAGGGTACCATACGCTACTTCCGGCTATGGGCTCACCAGTAGTGATGATGGCATCTCGGGGCATCCTGAATCACCAAGGCGATCTTCCTCTTCGAGCGGCTGCTGGGATTTATTTTAGACCTTGGCATTCAATACAGTGCTCACAGGGAGAGGAATTTAGGAGAGTTCATTTGACTCTGTGAGCATCTTTCAGTGATGATACAAGATCCAGTTTGCATGACTGTTCCTTTCCACTTTGCTGCTCTGTTGGGCGAGGAACAACAGGATCCATCATAGAGGTTGATCTGACTGGTGAGTTATGACCTTGTGACCAGCCTGGCCTGAAACCAGCTGGGAAACGCGCCATTTTTTGATTCCAAAAGCGGTTTCCGAGTATGGCGCTATGCTGTTGGGACGAACTCCGCCATCGAATTCAGTGATTTTTAGTTTCGATAGATGCAAACTGTCAGCTGTGAGCTGATCAATTCGCAAAGGACAACAAGTTGGCTGCCACTGTCTTTCGGCCAGTGATGTGTCCAAAAAAAGTTTATCCAAAATTAAACAGTAAACACCCCTTGGAAAGGATCTGCTCACTTTGGGGTCCCATGATGGTTTTCTCAGATTTTTCCGGGAAATTCATCCACAAATGGCGGGATGTGCCAACTCTCCTTCTCCTTTGGGCACCGTGGACATGCGGTGCAGGTGGCAGTTGTGGTTCTGCGAGCCATGGGGGTCCACATCTGAGCTGGTTTCAATCAGTTTTCATGTTCAACCTTACCTGGGATGAGCCGAGAATGACTTTCATATACCACCCGGTTACCACTTACCATCCCATCAGTTGAATAGCTTTCAATTTCTATGTTTTGGTAGGACCCCATCGCCCTGGCCCTCTTAAGACTCTTAAGGTCCTTGAGCTCAGCGATTTGCTGACGCGCGTGCCCTGCTTAAGGGGTAGGGCATCCGTTTGGACACACAAAGGTCTTGAGCCATGCAGGGCTCTTCTCATTCAGTTGGTATGGGTCCAGATTGCCAACCCCGGCAACCACAAGTTGTTGGTGTGTTTCTTTTAAATCGCTGACAAACACTCTACCAGGTGCCCCAAGAAGTTCTTGAAACTCTTGAATATGTCGACTGAGTATTTACTTTCAATGCTGTGGTGACTGCAATCAACCCTTGTTCCCCACATTGGGGTTTGTCTGAAAATAGATGAAAATAGTTCACCCCAATCCAAGCGTTGATCATCATGTTCCTTACTAAAATTGATAGGATATTTGAGGATATTTGAGGATACAATATAATTGCACCATTTTCAGACACACCCATTTTTGGGCAGTCATAAACTCATCAAAAAATGGTGGAAGTTTGCTAGATCTCTGCACTGGCAGCGCTTGCTATCCTGCAGATAGGCAGCCTGGGTTGTAACCAACAGGTGGGGAGTTCAATAACTCAAATGGCAATGGAAAAGCAGGGCCTACATTCATCACTGTATGTCAAATAGGGTAGCTCAAATACTTGTCTAATCTTTTCTAATATTATCTCATGATATCCAAGGACATAATGTATTCCAATCATTTCTCTGGAGGTTTGCCTCAGAGTTGATTAGTACGACAGGTCCATCTGTAGCTCGACTGCCCGTGATTCAAAAGGGATGGACTTTGCTCTAATAGATGTCCATAGCATTTGCTGAGGCCTTGATTTTTATCCCTCTCTTCCTGAGCTTTCTGATGAGCGCACATCGAGCGTCGGCTGAGACCTTGGCTTACCACTCAATTTTGCATGGCTTTGCCGGAATACAGCCAGGGCATGCCAGGGCGGTTTTCTGAAAACATTGTTTGTGAAAAGGGGGGCAGAAGAGTAGCATATCATAGCATATCAAAGAGTCAAAATTGACAAGCAAGGGCTTCTGTTATCTTCTGTTTATAGATGTGCCCCACCCATGGATAATGAAATGGATGAAATGGTATGTTATTCTCCTATTCGCCATTTGTCCCATTTTGTCCCCAAAGACCTGATCTGTTTTGGCACGACAGGTTGCTGCAAAGCGATACAGCATGCACAAAACACGGGGAGTGATATTGTCGTGACAGTTGAGAATTGCATGGTTTTTATCTTAAATGCGCTTTGAACTTTGAAGTTAAGAAGGATACGAACGAGTGCATTGACCCTGATACTTTCAACTGGATCACACTGCCCATCTGCACAGAAGTATGGATGCAATTGCTTGCAGCGAGGTTCTTCCTGAGGTAAAAGATGGTGTTGCCTGCTGCCCAGCGTATTTCGAGCAGTGGGCAAATGTGTGAAGTGAAGTTGTTGCTTCCACCAGTCGCTAAATGAGGTGAAATTTCTGAGCAGCAAATTGTTGGTCAGCCTGGGCAATCTTGCCTTCCCAATTTTTGTCCACTCCTCAGCGAGTGTCGCAGTCAAGTTGCACCTTCGGAAGAGGTCGCAGTTGGTCGAAGTGAGGTGGTGCACGGACCAATTGGACAACTGTTTTACAAGAAGGCCCACAGCCGCCGCCATAAATCCTAGCCAGGACCACTTGATGGTTTGCACTTCTTTCTGCACAGACTGCTTGGTGATTTTAGGCATGTGTTGTAATATGTTTGTAATTAATTACTATGTTGCACTGCAATTGTGACTTTTTGGGGATCAACCACCAATGGGGTCCTTCACAATCCTTGATGGTGGGATAGGCCAAAGAAGGGCTATGTTGGTTTTTTTGGACCTGGGTATACTTACCGTCTGGTAATTAAACATAGCTATTGAAAATGGCCATGTATAGTGGAATTTCCCATTAAAAATTGTGATTTCCGATAGCTATGTTTGTTTACCAGAGGGTACACCACAGTAAACTCCGGTCCCCAAGTCCATTTCTGTTTGAAACCCGCGGATTCGGACCGTGGGCCGTCGTAGGTCATTGCCACGAAACTCTTCGGAGGGACCATGTTGGCAGTGGTTGGTCCACAGCACCTGGGGCTGGAGATGAAGAGATCCCAATCCAATACGAACTCAAGGTCTTCCCAGGGAGGTCATGATGATTGGGAAGGGATTCTGTGCCGAGTTTTTCCGAACTATGGCTAGTGACTACCCATGTTCCTCGGGCCTGAGTACCATTTCATACCATTTCTTGAGATTTCTTGTAGGGCTCATGGTGTTGAGAAAGCCCAGGTTTTTCTATGTCTACCTCGCCACGGTGATGTTGGCTGCGTGGGCGGGGAAGCCCGATCTGCTCCCGAAGCCGAATCTGCCGCCGATGCGGCCAGTTGAGGTGCTGCAGAAGGCCTTTCTTACCAACAAGGAGGCTCTGCACCAGATCCGTATATTAACATAGACCCTGAGAATAGCTATTTTTAGAGGAAACTAATCTTCCAATCCCTATCTGCCAGGGTCTATGTTAATTTACCAGATGGTACAATGTCCATGGATTTTGTTGAACTTTTCATGAGAAAAGATGAGAAAAGGAGCTCCGATTTGGAGCTTAAGTGGATCCCCGCGCCATGGCGGCAGGTGAGCTCCCTGTCCGGCAAGGTTGTGGATAAGCTTTCCAAGCCACTCAGCAGATTTTGTCTACGTCCAGGATGGTTAAACCCCCTAATTGAATCTAATTGATGTGTTCTTATTGGGATTTCATGCGGTCTTAAGTTGGGTCTAACGGAAGTTGAATGGTGCTTCATGGGAGTTTAATGGAAAATTCAGCTCTGGATGGAGATCTATATATATATATTTATATATTAACATTTGTGGATTTTGCCAAAGTCCCAGCTATGGGGCAGGGTGCTCCCAAATTTAATAGGAAATGATCATGATGTATCTTTATGTTGAGCACCCCGATGAATCAACAATGTCCGTTAGCATTCCACGAGTGACATGAATGGACATTGCTTGTGTATATCTTAACAACCTGGCCGATGCCACCATTGGTTAACGGATGGTTCGGATTAGAGGGATGATCTCCATTTTCGTTTAAAAATGTCTGATTTCCGAATTTGGAGTCCAGATATCAACAGGATTGGCTTGGAGGCTTCTAAGACTCTAAGCTTGGAGGACCATCCCACTTAGTAGCTTGGTTGGCCCCCGAGGGGGGATGTCCCTTCGCTGGTTTCAAAAGGTCGCATTGCGCGGTGGCTCATTTATGGTGAAACAGATCCTATTTGTCATGATACGTTATGATTTGCTGGTTGCTCCAATGATCTATCCCTGTGGGTGGTTTTGATATGTATTGATGGGAAACCGATCCTATGAATTTTGGCGGCTCATTGCCCATTGCTGCATCAACTGACAGGCTCTTCCCATGAGACAGAGGAGCCGTAGGCGGGTGACACAGAAAAAATCATGCGAATTATGGGATGCATAGTGGAGAGCATTGATGTGTTGGCCTCCAACTGATCCATGTTCATGTCTGAAGATGAGATGCCCCAAATCAAGTGTTTTGTCATGATGTTTCACTCTAAAACCGCATGTGCGGGTAGAATAAAATTATCCATTTTCAGACACAACTACATGTTCCCTGTCCAGGAAGGTGACAACTCTGATGCCAGATTTTAAAGACAGGGATGTGGAATCCTCCGGGAAGATTTGACTATATCGATTTTTTTGACTCACCACACCAGGTGGTGAGGATTATCTATTGAAATGTATTAATTTGTTCTGAAATAGCACGACAAAAAATTGCAATTTACATTGGAACCATAGATCATCATGAGAAATATTTATTATTGTCAAATATATATCTATATATATATACATATCGTACTAAATGATTTATATGGATATATATTTTATATTTATTAACTAATTAAAATTAATTATTTGAACTAATTAAGAATAAAATTTAACTGTAGATGAATAATCAATATTTTGTTATATATCCTAGATTGGCCACTACAAAATCTAAAATACGGATTGAAGGCTATTGAAGGCTTTTTACAAATCTAACCTTAGATTCTTTCGGACGGTAAATTTAATGGTTTTTTTTGGCCTCGGGATGGCCTTTGGGGATTGGTGTAGGGTTGGCCTAATACAGTGGACGGATTTATAGGAAAAGGGATTGGAATAAATTCTTATTCAATTATATTTTTAAAATATATATATATATAAATTTGATATATATATATTTTTTTAAAAAAAAATATATATATATTTATTTAATATTTTTTAGAAATATTTAAATAAATAATTTGAAAGATTTAAAATGATATTATATATAATTATTTAGATAAATTATTTAGATATATTTAAATCCATATCTAAATATATATCTAAGTATATATTACATAAATAATATTATGAGGTTTAGATAATAATTTTATTTATATATAATATAATTAAATTTATTAAAGATGTATTTTTAATTATTTTTTATATGTGAATTTTATTATGAATATTAAGAATTACTACTAATATTACGATTTGGGTACACATGAGCTGCCGCGCGCAAATCGCCAGGGTCCGAAATCCCCAAATTCCGCCACTTTTTGGGGAATTCT
>BGPT01002311.1:69368-89395 GCA_003297045.1 Symbiodinium sp. clade C Y103 | reverse complement strand
GGATTTTGACAGGGGGGGGGGGGGGGTGAACCAAAAATTTGGTTCAGGGGGTCACCCCCCCCTCTTGGTTCAGCACTTAAGGGGTGGGGATATTGTATCCATCTCTCTCTCTCTCTCTCCCCCTCTCTCTCTCTCTCTCTCTCTCTGTCTCTCCAGCAGATCAGTATAATAATGTCGTGAATGCAATGCACACGTACAAGTTACAAGCGTTGTGTCCATAGTCGCCTCAGTTGTATGCAGGGATACACATCTTCGCAATTTGGAACAAACCTCCATGAGCACACCGCAACCACAGAATCATCTGATGTGTCACCCAAACCCAAAGAGCAAATATATTCGCACTGCAAGCACACGGGCTGGAATGGAAACCTGCACCTGCATGCCACACATCCAGTCGACCTAAGACAATGTAGTGATATGTAAGCATGTCTGCATGCATGGATGGATGAATGGACAATGGGTGGGTGACTGGGTTCATGTAGAGTCCTATGCATGGATGTATGGAAAGACAAATGGATGGATACATAGATCTATGGATGCATGTATTGTGTATGTGTGAACATATGATGTGGATGTCTGGATGTGTATAGGTAGGCATGTTATAAGTATGTGTGTATGTCTGTCTGCGTGCGTGTGTGTGTGTGTGCGCGCGCGTCTCTCTCTCTCTCTCCCTCTCTCTCTTTCTCTTTCGATTTCTGACAGAAGCGATCTATCAAATGAACCTGCTTCATTAGACTTGTTGCATGCATTCATATCCGCGCGCTGATGTCAAATGCGGCGAATCCAAGCCATGCTTTTTCAATGTAGGTTCGGAGGAAGAACACATATGTGAATCTCTATCCATCTTTCTTGTTTTCGCTTTCTCTTTCTCCACCTCTTGTTTTTTTTTCCTCTCTCTCTCTCTCTGCCTGCGCATGTATATAGTTCAACACAATTATGCGGCAGCCCCCCAAGTTCGCCCGGAGTTCCAGTCTTGCTCATGAAACAATTAAATAAGAATCTATATAGAACTTCCAAGACCGAAAACGGTGAAACTCAAAATCCAAATAAAATGAAAAAACATATGATATAGCCGTTGTTTTTCTGTTCCCAACCTTGGCTGATATTTCTATTCAAACCATGATGTTGTCGATCATGAGATTATACCGCTCTATGCTGCACCCCCTGGGCTTTTGCCCGGGGGTTGGGGCGTATGTAACATGGCAACATCATGCAAAATCCCGTGGCTACCGTGTACTACGAATGCTATTTTTATGTTCCTACATCTGCGCATATATGTGAGCTCATACGGTCTTTGCCGCCATGGGGGGACAAGACCCTCGTCCAACAGAATCCAACACTAAGACAAGAAAACAATTCCTCAGATCAGCAACGAAAAAATATTTCGAAACCGGTGCCGCTCAGACCTCAAAAGTATTTCCTTTCCACGAAAGCATTGTGACATGTTTTGAATTTCAGGACGCTGCCAGAACCGATTTCCACAATTGGCCTACTGGGGCATCATGTGGTGAGCTGCTTCAAACCAGCAACTGAAACAATATTGCAAACATGAACAGTACACTGAACATCAGAAAACTATAGAACTCTTAGAACTCTGCTTGGGCCGTGCCAGTATGCTTTCTTGTTGGGTGGGGGCGCATGGACTGATGCATGGTAACTTTGCCGACATTAGTTGCTCACTTGGGATGGTGCTTTTCTGGTGCATTTTGACGCATTCGGGCTGCCTCCTTCGGCCCTGCAAACCTGAGATTTGATGGTTTAAAGTCCTTCGCCATCCCTTACCCTGCAATGGCACAACCCCAGCATTTGATTTCTACTTACGCTTGCCTGTTGCATACTTCTGCTCTGCTGTGCATTTATGCTTGCCTGTCTGTGCGCGTATGCCCTACTGTACGCCTTAAAGATATGTGTTGGGCTGCATTGCATGATCCATGATATCGCCAAGATTATCTCCAAAGAGCCATATACAATCGCACGCATAAAAATATTCACAGCAATTGCGCACATAGCTAAGGATTGGCTGCCAAGGACTTTTGCAATGTGCCTCGGCAAAAGAACGGCAGGCGCCCATTGGAACAAACCTCCACACGCAGCGCAGGGACGCAAAGGATCAATGCACATCGTGTCTCAACATATTCCAGTAATCCAGTAGAAAATAGTAGAAGTGGGGGCCATCACGCCTACAATCCAGGCGATGCAAGCTCCTGGACTTGGTCAAAGCTGAGGTGAAATCATGAACATCAGCGTGAGAAAGAAAACTCCGTGATGCTTTGCTAGCTTGAATATCTTTGAATGGCTTTGAGACCTTACAGTCTTCAAAGTCTCAACAAAACCTAATCAGACTCGCATGCCTGCGTTTGAAAACCTGTGCTTTCAAGCCGGTGTGTCTTGGCCCTGTGTCTTGGCCCGAAACATGTCCCCACGCAAATCTCCAGGAAGTATGATGAAGTATGTGCTCCTAAGCATCCTTTTTAGAAACCACCAAAAAACTGTGATGTAGATCTGCACGGGCATTGTGCTGCCAAATCGTCGCAAACATCTTTTTTGACTGCGCCCTCCATGCGGACCTTCGGCGACGCCATCCGGCCAAATCCGGCAAACATCCCTGGAAAAGAATTTGATGCCAGTCTTTGCAATGCGGTGGTTTGTAGGCTTGTAGTGGAGAAGCTTGTGAGATGGGCAGGATCACCTGCCGCGGCTGCCTGGTGCCCTAGGAATCACGTGTACCCCCCACGAATGACCTGCACTTGAGGGGCAGGAACGTCTGCGATGCGTAGAACAGAACTCCACGCATTGATGTAGGGCTGGGGGTATGAACGTATCTCCACGTGGTGATGGTGTGGGGGTGTGTGTGTGTGCGTGTGTGGGTGAGTGGGATATGATATGAATATAAATGAATGGGGTCAGAGGGGTGGGGCAACAAGCTATCTATATGTGTCTGTGTGAGTAAGAAACATACACACACACACATATATATATTTAAACATAATAACAATAATAACAATAAAAAAATAGTAATAATAATAGTAAGAATAGGAATAATAACAGTAATAAATACTAATAAATGATAATAACAATACTAATAATATCATCATGGGTTTATGTGGTGGTTTGGGTTGGTGCTTTGGGGGGTCTGGGAAACTGATTGTTTCATGTGTTTTTGAAAAATCATGGTTTAGATGGTCTACAAAAATTGGTCGCTTCAAAAAAAGACATGGGTACATGATTGATTCTGGAAATGAGAGTTTGGTGCAGATTTGATGGAGTTTTGATGCTGTTTACTAGCTGGGAGCGCCTTAAAAATTGTTTCCTTGACATTCCTTGATGAACATTTTGTAGATAAAGAAATTGTTTAGCCGCGAGATTCCTGCAGGTTTCCTGCAAGTTTCTCACACGAAACAACATGTTGGTTTCCTGCACCCTCCTGCACCCTGGTCCAGGAAACTTGCATGAAAATGGTGACCTGAAAAACGGCTTTCTTGCTGAGCAGTCCGCAAGTTGAGCCATTTTTGCAGGTTTTCTGCAGGTTCCCGACAGGATTTCTCGATGAACCTTTTGTAAATTTGACCATTTTTGAAGTGCAGAAATCTTGCAGGTTTCCTGCAGGTTTCCTGCAGGTCTCTGACAGGACAGGACATGTCAGAAACCTGCAGGAAACCTGCATGAAAATGACGACCAAAAAAAGGAATGTCATGCTGAATTTAGGCAATCTCTTTGGTGCAGAATTCCTGCAGCTTTCCTGCATGTTTCTCACAGGACAGGACACGTGAGGAAAGACCAAAACTAAGGGTCACAAAGGCGGTCATGAACAAAAGTTATCGCTTTAGGTAGTTCGCTATATCGCTTTACATGGTTTTTGCCTTGTCGCTATATCTAGTTCGCAAGACCTCTCGAGTAAGGGTTGCTACATGGACCTTATAGGTCTTTTCTCACGTCAGAAACCTGCAGGAAACCTGCAGGAAACCTGCATGAAAAGGACGGCCTAAAAAAATGGCTTTCTTGCTAAGCAGTTTGTAAACTGAGCCGTTTTTTGAGGCGCAGAAATCTGGCAGGTTTCCTGCAGGTTTCTGACAGGACAGGACATGTCAGAAACCTGCAGGAAACTTGCAGGAAACCTGCATGAAAATGACATCCTACAAAGATGGCTTTCTTGCAAAGCAGTTGGAAATTGAGCAATTTTGTAGGTGCGGAAGGCTTGCAGGTTTCCTGCAGGTTTCCTGCAGGTTCCCGACGGGATTTCTCGATGAACCTTTTGTAAATTGACCTTTCTTTGAGATGCAAAATTTTGCAGGTTTCCTGCAGGTTTCTGACAGGGCAGGACACGTCAGAAACCTGCAGGAAACTTGCAGGAAACCGGCATGAAAATGACGACCTAAAAAAATGGCTTTCTTGCTGAGCAGTTTGTAAATTGAGCAATTTTTTAGATGCTGAAATTTTGCAGATTTTCTGCAGGTTTCCTGCAGGTTTCCGACAGGATTTCTCAATGAACACTTTGCAAATTTTACCACTTTTTGAGATGCAAAATCTTGCAGGTTTCCTGAAAGTTTCCTGAGGTTTCTGACAGGACAGGACATGTCAGAAACCTGCGGGAAACCTGCAGGAAACCGGCGTCAAAACAGCATCTAAAAAAGAAAGCTGAGTGATTTGACTTGAACACGGAGCTGAAACCTGCGTGGTTTCGGCGTGGTTTCGCGATCGATCCGCGATCAAACCTGCGTGGTTAGAAACCTGCGCTAAAATGACGTCCGTCAATAGAGAAGCCTGTGCTAAAATGACGCGTCAAAAGTACTTTTGCATTCTTTTGCCAAAAAAAGACGGGGAAAAACGGACTTAAGGAAGTGTTGCTTGTTGGTGGTTCGGGGTTTGAATTCATAAAAATGTAAAAAATCACTTTTTTGAAACCTGCGGGAAACGCGCTACTCAAATCTGCTCCAATTTCTGCTTTGTTTCTTCAATTTTTGGGCAAAATTCAAACTGGCAACCTTTTTCACTACCCTTTTTTGAATTTTTCCAAATAGTGAAAAATAGAAACTGCTGTGATATTTGGTAGGGTCAATTTCTGAAAATGGCGGGGAAATGCCGCTGAAACAGCAAGGTTTTGACATCAAATTCGTGCTTTTTTGAGCTTCCGCGTCGAATCCCGTTTTGGAGCTGCCAATTCTAGTGCAATCATGTGTAAAAACGGTTGTGTGCAAGAGCTTCTGTGTGCAAAAGCTTCTCTGTTCAAAAGCTTGCTGTGTGTAAAAACTTCTCTGTGTAAAAGCTTCTTTGTGCAAAAGCTTTTGTGTGTAAAAGCTTCTCTGTGTAAAAGCTTCTCTGTGTAATAGCTTCAGTGTGTAAAAGCTTCTCTGTGTAAAAGCTTCTTTGTGTAAAAGCTTCTGTGTGTAAAAGCTTCTCTGTTCAAAAGCTTGCTGTGTGTGAAAACTTCTCTGTGTAAAAGCTTCTTTGTGCAAAAGCTTTTGTGTGTAAGAGCTTCTGTGTGTAAAAGCTTCTCTGTGTAATAGCTTCTGTGTGCAAAAACTTCTCTGTGTAAAAGTTTCTTTGTGTAAAAGTTTGCTGTGTGTAAAAGCTTCTCTGTGTAATAGCTTCTGTGTGTAAAAGGCTCTGTGTGTAAAAGCTTCTCTGTGTAAAAGCTTCTTTGTGTAAAAGCTTCTGTGTGTAAAAGCTTCTCTGTTCAAAAGCTTGCTGTGTGTAAAAACTTCTCTGTGTAAAAGCTTCTTTGTGCAAAAGCTTTTGCGTGTAAAAGCTTCTCTGTGTAAAAGCTTCTTTGTGCAAAAGCTTCTGTGTGTAAAAGCTTCTCTGTGTAAAAGCTTCTTTGTGTAAAAGCTTCTGTGTGTCAAAGCTTCTGCGTGTAAAAGCTGAGCTTCTCTGTTTAAAAGCTTCTGTGTGTAAAAGGCTCTGTGTGTAAAAGCTTCCCTGTTCAAAAGCTTGCTGTGTGTAAAAGCTTCTCGGTGTAAAAACTTCTGTGTGTAAAAGTTTGCTGTGTGTAAAAGCTTCTCTGTGTAAAAGCTTCTGTGTGTAGAAGTTTGCTGTGTGTACAAGCTTCTCTGTGTAAAAGCTTCTGTGTATAAAAGTTTGCTGTGTAAAAGCTTCTCTGTGTAAAAGCTTCTGTGTGTAAAAGTTTGCTGTGTGTAAAAGCTTCTCTGTGTAAAAACTTCTGTGTGTAAAAGCTGCTGTGTGTAAAAGTTTGCTGTGTGTAAAAGCTTCTCTGTGTAAAAACTTCTGTGTGTAAAAGTTTGCTGTGTGTAAAAGCTTCTCTGTGTAAAAGCTTCCTAGTGTAAAGGTTTGCTGTGTGTAAACGGTTGCTGTGTGTAATAGCTTCTGTGTGTAAAAGGCTCTGTGTGTAAAAGCTTCTCTGTGCGGAAGCCTCTGCATTTCAAAGCTTCTATTTGGAGCAGGTCTTGGGCCAGAGAAGAGCCGAGATGATCTGAGAGCGCGTTGAAAAGAGCTGAGATGAGGTGAGAAGAGGGGACAAGAGCTGAGCTTAGCTGAGAAGATGCGAGAAAAGCTTAGAAGATGTGAGAAAAGATGAGAAGACATAAGGTGAGCTGACATGAGCTGGGAAGAGCTGAGAGGAGTTGAGAAGAGCTATGAAAATCTGAGAAGAGCTGAGACAAGCTGAGATGAGATGGCATGAGTTCAAACGACCTGACAGAAGAAGCGTGGTGAGGAGCTGAGACGAGCTGAGCTGAGACGAGCTGCGTAGAATGGAGAAGCTGAGAAGAGCTGAAAAGAGAAGAGTTTAGATGAGCTGAGAAGAGATGAGACAAGCTTAGGTGNAGCTGAGCTGAGACGAGCTGCGTAGAATGGAGAAGCTGAGAAGAGCTGAAAAGAGAAGAGTTTAGATGAGCTGAGAAGAGATGAGACAAGCTTAGGTGAAATGAGAAGAGATAAGAGCAGATGTGATCCGCTGAGAAGAGGTGCGCAAGGAAGAGAAGACATGAGATGGGATGAGATGAGGTGACAAAAGTTGAGAAGACATGAGATGAGATCAGATGAGATGAGATGGGATGACATGGACTGCGGTGACAAAGGGATGCAATGAGCAANTGACAAAAGTTGAGAAGACATGAGATGAGATCAGATGAGATGAGATGGGATGACATGGACTGCGGTGACAAAGGGATGCAATGAGCAAGTTCCAAGAACCGCCGCGATGCGATGAGATCAGATCAAAGACATTGATGGCACTGTAGCGACAAGTCAAAAGATGGCACTGCTTCGAAGCACAGAAGGCATGCCTGCATCCTATAGGCCCAGCCTTTATTCAGTTCTATAAGCTATAGGCTTATGTTTGCCTCTTCCAGGCACCCATTGGAAATCAATCAAATAGTAAAATTAGGAAAAAAATAGGAAAACAAAAGCATTGACCACCAAAAAAAAAAGGAAAAACATGGTTCCACAAAAACACATGCTTTTGAGATCCCATGTTTTTCCTATTGTGTTCCTACTTTCCTATTTTGTTCCTATTTTCCTATTTGTTTTCCTATTTGTTTCCTCAATAATTCCGATTTTTCCCTATTTTTCCTAATTTTTGACTTTTCCAGAAATTCGAGCCAAAATTCGGAATTCATTTTTGGCAATTCCGTGTTTTTCCTATTTTTTCGGATTTTTCCTATTTTTTCCTTATTTTTCTGGAAGCCTGAAAAATTGCAAAAACCTCGGGGAAATTAGGGAAAAATAGTAAATAATAGGAAACGTAAAGGATTTGATAGCATTTGGTAGCTGGAAACCTCAAAAACAACAAAAACCTCGAGAAAATTAGGGAAAAACATGGAAAACATGTCGAAAGAATGAAACATACTTACATTTCTCCTAATTTTCTCGAGGTTTTTGTTGTTTTTGAGGTTTCCAGCTACCAAATGCTATCAAATCCTTTACGTTTATATTATTTTCCTTTTTTTCCTAATCTTCCCGAAGTTTTTGCAATTTTTCAGGTTTCCGGAAGAATAAGGAAAACATCGGAAAACATAGGAAAAACACGGAGTTGCCAAAAATGATTTCCGAAATTTGGCTCGAATTTCTGGAAAAGTCAAAATTGGCAAAAACCTAGGGTAAAATTGGGGAAACATAGGAAAAATAGGAAAAAATGAGAAAACATAGGAAAACATTAGGAAAAAATTGGAAAACATAGGAAAACAAATAGGAACAAAATAGGGAAAAAATTGGATCTCAAAATCACGTGTTTTTGTGGACCCATTTTTTCCTATTTTTTTTTGGTGGTTAATCCTATTTTTTCCATTTTTTTATTTTGGAAACGCCCAGGATGTGCCTGTAATGCAGACATAACTATAGGCGTTTCAATTTTGAAACTTCCGCTCCCGGCTTGCCCGGCAACTACTTGGATAAAATATTTCACAAAATCACAATTTCCCGGATTTTTGACCCAAGAAACATCACAAAATCACAATTTCCCAGGCCCCCCAAAACCACCAACCCAAACCACCACATAAGCCTTACCTGACAATAATAATAATATAGTATTAACAATATGTAATAATGATAATTAATCATGATAATAATAATTACAATAATAGTAATAATAAGGATAATAGTAATGATAATAGGAAAAAATAACAATAATAATATATCAAAATATATTAATAATAGTGATAATATATATATATATATATACACCAAATTCATGTGGGTTTGGGGTCGGGTGGAGGGGAGCGATTCTGGTTTGCTTTTCTAGCGTGTCTGGGGTTGGGACAGAACTAAAAGGGTCTGCTCAAGTCTACTGTGTTCAAAGGCTGAATTGTCAAGTCAGTTCGTCTTCTTGTAAGAATGTGCAATTGCAACTGCCACACCTTCCGGCCGGAACCCCAAAGCAAATCAAAACCTGTCAAAACTTCTATTCAGTGGAGCGCCACGCAATTTCTTCTCTCACCTCGAAGTCTGCAACCTTCAAAGTTGAAAATGGTGATAACATTGAATAATGACTACTTGGGAACAGCGTCACTGGCGGCCTGGTATCATCAATGCTGTGAATCCTTTCTTCCAATGGAGTTCAGGACATGACTGTCCCGGGCTGGGTTGTTGCAAACTTCGTCGCCAACCCTCTTGGTAGCAATGATTGACACACTTCCGAAGCATTGCACACTTCTGCAACGTAGCATCAAGTCGGTGTGCAAGTGCAAGATAAGTGTCGGTGCAAGAGAACTTTATGTCACGCAATGGTACTTGAACGTTACTGTATTGCCATCCCACACCCCCCAACCCCACCCCCCAGCAGGAAAAAGGCAGTTTGCACCAGGCCGTAGACAGCGCGGATGGCGACTACTTACTACTAAACAGTGAATGCTTTGCAATTGCTTTGGAGACCTCAGGAGTTTGACCTTTGGGGGCCTTTGCTACGAAATGCTACGAATGCAAGCACAAAAAGAACGCACAATGGCTTTCTCTCCTGCAAGCACGGCAGCTGCTGTTGTAGTGACCCGACTGACCCTGTGGCGCGGCACGCTCAGATTTGCCCACATCACGCGCTTATCATATTCCACATGCAGGACTACATGCTTAGCAGTGCCATTGCTTTGTCACATGAGCTATACTAAACGAGCTGATGAGGTCAGAAAGAGACTTTGTGCTGTTAGCACCTATTCATCTCTAAATGAGGATCAGGGGTGTCTGTTCAACTTTGTGTCATTTTGTCAGGAGTCAGATTCAAGTCATGCTTTAAGATAAGTTTAGGTCTGTCCCTGTGCTCAACTACGCTGCACAATGTTGGCACGGCTTGACTGGTGTCAGGTGTGAACAATTGAGCACACAAGCTACAGCATGCATCAAGGACACCGAGAGGATCGATTACAGAAGCAACTGGCCTTCAAGTGGCTGCGATGGCATGCTATGGCCAGCTTGTTTTGTGTCGGCAAGCTGTTTTTTTTGGCGCCGCAGAGTCCAATGTGACAGCGGCAGGGGCGTTCTGTCCAACCTAATTGCCCCTTTGAGACTTGGCGGGTCGCTATATTATTTGAAAAACAAAGAGGCAAATGACAAGCACAAGATCAACATAGAACTGCCTTTGACATCGTCTTTTTTTGAGATAGGTTGGAACGCTTCAGGACAAAGAGTATATATGAGTATACAATATGTTGCCAATTGTTGCCATAGATTTCATGTAGGTATCAAATATTGAAAACCACTTGAGACATTCTGAATATTTATGTCATGAGATGTCATGAGATGTCGTGAGACCATGGAGCCTGACACAATTCTATCACAGCCTACTCACTCTGGAGAGCATAAAATGACTTAGGCATTCTCACCAGCTGACTTGGGCAGTTCTGTGATCTTTCCAATCGCAATCGTCCTCCCATCCACTCGGAGAGTGAAGCGGCCCAACTGCTGCGAAGACTGGAAAGTGTCCAGCGCAGTCGGTCTTGCAAGCTTGATGCTGCAAACAACGACCGAATCTGGTCTCGCAAACTGCGGGTTCTTCTCCTTTTTCTTTGTCTGAATGACCATCGTTTCATAGAGCTTCAAAATCTCACACTCCTCACTTGCCGTGTGCGCATGCATGACTGCGACATATCCTGAAGTCATCACCGGTCTATCAGGGCCCAACTCAATGAGATGGATTTGGGCCTTGAACTTTGTAACGACAGGTATGGGCTGGTTCTGGAAGCACAGGACGTAGCCCTTCTTCAGCTCTTCATCGCTAATGTTGGTCATCTTCAGGGTCACATTTTCTCCACATGTTGCATACTGCATGTCGACGTCATTGATGAAGACGGAAGCCACGGTGCACTTGTTGTAGGTTGGCATCACAATGCACTTCATACCAGGTTTCACTGTGCCTTGTTCAACTTTCCCAATTGCTGTGACTGCACCCATGTCTTTGTAGCCTTCCATCATGGGGATTCTGACTGGCCCCTCAGCTTTGCGAGTCACAGTGATGCCATCCAAGGCGTCAAGCAAGGTTTGCCCTTGATACCAGGAAGGTGTGCCTTTTCTTTCTTTGATGTTGTCACCCATCAAGCCAGACATTGGCAAGAAAATGACTTGGTCATCCTTGTAGCCACTCTTTTTCAAGAACGTGCCAATCTTCTTAACAATCTCATTGTACCTTTTTTCATCCCATTGGACTGTGGGGTCGTCCATTTTGTTGACTGCGCATACTAGCTTGTCCACTCCTAGCGTCTTGGCAAGAAGTGCATGCTCACAAGTCTGCCCTCCTTTCTCAAAACCTGTCTCAAACTCACCTTTTCTTGCGGAGATGAGCAGGACACCAACATCAGCTGCTGATGCACCAGCAATCATGTTTGGCACATAGGACTTGTGACCGGGGGCATCCAGAATTGTGAAACGCCGGTTCTGAGTCTCAAAAGCTGCCCGCCCAACTTCAACCGTTTTACCCTTCACTTTCTCTTCTTCACTGGTGTCCATGATGAAGGCGAGGAACCAACTCTCTCCTGCTTTCCCTGCGGCTTCCTGCTTGTACTTCTCAATAGTACGGTCATCGACCATGCCGCACAAAAACAAAATGTTTCCGCAGGTGGTCGATTTGCCTGCATCTACATGGCCAATGAAAACGACGTTGAGATGCGGCCTAGGATCTGGAATCTTTTTGTCTGAATCCTTTCCAGCATCTGGTTTGACTTCCTCTTCTTCCTCTTCTGGTTCTGCTTCAGCTTCGGCTGGTGGGGGGGCCTCTGACTTTTTTTCCTTCGGATCTACTTTGGGCTCCTTCTCCTCAACCTTGGGCGGTGCTTCTTTTACTTTGACCTCTTTGACCTCTTTGACCTCTTTGACCTCTTTACTTTCTTCCTTCTCTGCCTCAGCTTCCCAATCCTCAGGTTCATCTTGTGCCGATTTCGTGGGTTTCGGAACTTCTTTCACTTCTTGAACCTCAGGAGCTTCTTTCTTCACTTCTTTCGTCGGGGCAGGTGCGGCAGGTGCGGGTGCCTCTGCCTCGGCTTCTGGAAGCTCTCCGCGCTCAAAGGCAGCTGCTCGTGCCTTTGCAGCAGCTTTTGCCTCTTCCTGCAGAGGACTATTTGCAACCATGTGCATAGCCGTCAAAAAGAACTGAGGACACAGCACAGGTAGAAACTATTGGGAAGAAACATCAGTGAGTCACATCAGAATGTATATTTTAACAAAAGCAATCGCAAAGCAACCTAATGATTTCTGTAATGTCAGGAGAGGGAGCATGCACGCATGAAGTATCATTCTTCACATATGGCACACACACACACATCTATGTATATGTATATATATATATATTCATATATATATATATATATCTGTGTGTGTGTGGCCATGAATCTGCACAGATTTCTCCAAAACATACAAATGCACCCTCAGACAATCTCAGCACACACCAAGAATGAAAGACTACATACTTCCAATACGTGTGCCACCTTTCACTTTGCCATCAGGAGTGTGTCACATGTGAAATTACATGCTGCAGTCTGCTACAGTGCTACAGTAATCTCCATTTAGTCCTGCTGTTTCAGCTGTTTTTCCTTCCTTTCAGCCGCCTTTCTCTTTTGCTCAGCTTGGTACTGGTCCAAAGTCATCTCCTCATCGAATCAGATTGACAGGTGCAATGTCTGCTACAATAATGTCTGCTACAAGCAGGGGAAATCATTCTGGGAAGTCAGGAGACCAGTTTCAATCCTGCGGAGCAGGTGAGGGCACTCGGACAATGCTGTCCAAGGAACATTGGACTCCTGCTTCTTCCCTGACTTTCCACTTCCCTTGCTGCTTCGATCCTTGAGCAAAACATGGAGAAAACGAATTCAAGTTCCGTGTCTGTGTGTGTGGCTGTGTGATGTGTGAATGCTTCACCATCGCGTTTTGCACTCCTCACAATTTGGAACTTTCAGTGGCAATGACCTCTCAACATGTGAGCATGAAGCACTTCGCATACTTTCACCAATGCCATTTGCGTGGATTTGTCTATTCAGGGAGTCCTCCACAGAAAGTCACACAAAAATTGAATCAAAAGATTTGAGCGTGAGCAGCCTGCGGCTACCCCAGAGCCACTCCGTGTTTCCAGCCGTGGAGGACCTATCCTCTTTACAACATTTTACAACCAGGATCATGAATTCTTGTTGCGTACAAGTTGATTAGGAAAGCACCTGCATGCCTAGAAACAGTACCTCACTTGTTTGAACCCGGTTCTCTGACAAGCAACATATTCAAGTCGTACACATCATAGGTTTATAAATAGATATGACTGATATGACATTACACTGAATCTATATATCTGAATCATGTTGGATGCAACCTCACGACCCGCCAAAAACGTGCAAGCAAGGATCCGAAGCCCCCGCATTGGCTCCAAATCCACTGCCTTTTCCTCCAGACTTTCCTGCACCCAAAGGGCCCAGACTATGTTACACTAGCTCCCAGAAACTGC
Source organism: Symbiodinium sp. clade C Y103 (assembly GCA_003297045.1). NCBI lineage: Eukaryota > Dinophyceae > Suessiales > Symbiodiniaceae > Cladocopium > Cladocopium sp. clade C. Next base: position 76,032 of record BGPT01002311.1, on the reverse strand, counting down.
TTCATTGTTGCGTGATTGACATGCACACTTCAACAAACGCTGATGTGCTCATTAAAGGCAGAGAACAATGACTAAGCTTGACAAGTTGACTAAGCCAAAGTGTGAATCAACAGCAATGCGATCAAAATGCCTAGGCACAGCCCAGCCTTGTTCTCCAGGAAACTGACCCTTGGCATTGTAGCCACCTTGACCACCTTGCTGACCACCTTGCTGACCCTGACCGAAAGGCTGACCGCCTTGTCCGCCTTGTCCTTGACCGCCAGCTTGCTGACCAAACCCAGGCTGACCAAAGCCTTGCCTGGGGATACGATCGATGAAAACGGCAACAGCAGCATTCAAAAAAAAAGTCAAAAAACTTGGCAAACGAATGGAAAACGCATGTGATAAATCTACACTATGATATCTATTTCTATAATCTATATAAATGAATTTGATGCTTGGATGCGTTCGAAGGCTGGCATTGTAGCCATCTTCTTTATGGGGGATCTTTGATTGAATGCCGGATTTTGAACGATCTAATTTTGCGCCACCTCCTGCAGCCCATGCGCTCAAGCTCAAATTTGCGCAAATCGTTCCCGTTTCAGCTCAATCAATGCGGACACAAGCACAATAATGCACAATACAGATCATTTCAACAAAGGTATGCACAGCATTTCAACAGAAATCAATCCGAACACATTCTCTGACAGAATGCGGTAGTAGTGACACGTCATGACAGAATATCAAGCACGTTTGACTCTGTTTGACCACACAATCAGACATGCACAAAGTACGTATCGGCACAGGGGCAAATTTTACTAATTCAAGTGTCCAGTGGCTTGTCAAACGTCACGCCTGAGAATGAGGGGCGGGCACCTCGTTCCTTTTTCATCCTTTTAATTTCGCTTCGGCTTGGACATTGTTCTGTCTCTCCTGTCTGGCGCTTTCTTCTCCCCGACTTCACCCTTCCAAACGATTTCAAACATCTCTCTGTTGCACAATGTTGCACACGAGCAGGGAAAAGCGTGTTTGGCCGGCCGTGCTTCGCTGTCGAAAATGCGTTTGTCTGGACAGCCCAAAATTTAGAGATGCCATGGAAATGCAATGGAAATGCGCAGATTGCACCACACACCGTGCATTGATGCAGAGAGTTCAGTTGTGTGATGGGTTCGGGCAAGTTGCTGCACCAGTCCCACCCTTGCAGCTCCAACCAACAAACTGACTTTCTTGGGGCCCCTCCTCCGAGCTCTTGAAGTGAAAAAATTGCAGAATGAGTGCACCACGAGTAAGGGAAAGGTAGTTCTCTGCAACTGCTTTGCGTGCTATCTGAATGTTGCAAGATGTTACAAAATGTTACGAGTAAGATCGAGTAAGTATGCGCAAGAATTTTAAGGGCATTACGATACTTATGGTTCAAGGGACATAACTTTACTATATGTTACCATAAGTATGACAGCATATCGATCACACTACATTCATGAGTACATAGTGTCTTCAAGTTTCGAAATGATGAGAACTGCACCATGATTGTACAAGATTCTACCACGAAACCATTAAATTATGTTCTTACAACAAACTGATCAGCTGATTCAAAGTGCATCCATACTTGCTGTTCAGTGCAACACTGACACTATACATATCATTTCCATTTAGGTTGGGGGGTTGGGGTACCCTGATTCTTGACCATCCACCAAACTACCTTCATCAATCATTACCATTTAGGTCGGGGGGGTTGGGGGTGCCCTGATTGTTGATCATCCTTACATGAGATATTCTTCAACAAACTACCTTCACTGACGAGGATGATGATGATGATGATGATGATGATGATGATGATGATGATGATGATGATGATGATGATGATCCTTCCGAGTCCGGGCAAATGATGGCGTTTGACCGTAAGTATAGTAAGTGATGTAAGTAAGTGCTACAAAGCTCGACTTTCTCTTGCTGAGATCCTGAGAGCCATGACCCACACGTCGAAGGAGTGGAAGCACAGAAATTCATAGTTTCATGGAGGAGTCACGGAAGTATGCTGAGTGCCGTCAAATTACTGCTGCGCCATGTAGGCTTGCTGCTGCTGCCACATCTGCTGCTGCTGGTACATCATGTTGGGATCGTAGCCATAACCTTGTTGCCTGGGCCGCAAGGGGGGGGGGTGGAACATCACCTGTGTCAGACTCTGACGCTTGCAAGGCCTGGCCGAAGATCCCTGGGCTTGCACAAAGTGTATTTCCTCGCCGAGATTTGCAGATCTAAGACTATCTAAGCCCAGCACTGGTAGCCATAACCGTACCCACCACCGTACCCACCCTGCATGCTTCTAAACGCACAGCTCAGCAAAATCCAGCTGCTTGGGCCAAAAACTCTGCTGACATGATCCGCCAAGCTGATCACACCTCAAGTTTGGAAAGCATTGATGCAAATACATAGCACATGCCTCCCCAAAAAAAGAGGGCCGTTCAACACATGACGATTTCGTGTGCTCCTTTGGTGCCAGAGTGCTACCCGGTGACTTTTTCAAAAAGAATGAAAGAACATCAAAGAACCTGTCACTTTGACAGGACTCTGGGGGATATGGTTCTAGTCAGCTCGCCGGCACCGCAAATTTCGCATGTGCTCGACCTGGGCTCAGTTGTAGCGGACGGATGGCTACTGAGATGCCAAAAAGCAGCATCACTTGGTCAAGTTGGCAAAGCAGTTGCAGACTCACAGCAAGGGAATCAAATTCATTGCAACTCTGTAGAGCAAGAGGCAATTGCCAACAGATTGCCCTTCAACATCTAAGGTTTGCCACGGCTGTGAAGTGATACTTGTTTTTTTTAATGCAAACATTAACAAAGCATAGTCAAGCTGCAAACACATCAGTTGGTTTAAAACGTTCAGCGCAGTTCTGTTCTTCTTTGCGTCAAATGCCAGAGCTATCCAAAACAGCTGGCAAGAGCACAGATCTGAATGCTTTTGGCGGAGATCGTCCAGCTTTGAGGTACAAAATGCAAAGACACTAAGGTCCAAGCCGCACAGACTGAGGCAAACCTCCTAGCCTGGTAACAGCTAGAACAGCTCTGCATCTCTGCATCTCGCTCAACAACTCCTCAACTCCTCAACGATATTTGATTGACGCCCAAGGAAAAAACAACGGGTGTTTTCAGCAGGCCTCAATTTCTCAGGCTCTGGGCTGCCTCAAGCTTTTTGCAGTGAATTTCAAGTACTGCACCATGCATCCTAAACTTCAGGTCAGGCCAATCTGGGCAGAGCAGGTTAAAGGACCGTTAGGACAAAAGCCCAAGATGCACAGGCTTGGGAATATCTTCGAGGCTTGCAAGGATAGCAATTGGCCTTACATGGATCGTTTTTTCCTGTGTTCACCAATGAACTACAAGTATGACACATGCCGTGCAGTGTGTCACAAAAGCCGCCCATGGCAAGAAGGTCGTTGTTGGTTATTCATCATTTTAGGTCAACATGCTGAAATGCAACCTGGAAGACAAATTCGCAGACCAGACAGAGCGGATTTCGGACTGCAAGCTGACAAACTAGGTCTACTACAGCCCATGGACTCTAAAGCTTGGGCCATACCGCTCATTATGCGAAAGAAGGATGCCTATACCCCGCAGCTTTTAGCTATAAGCCGGAAAAACTTAGCGCGGGCACAACACACAATTGGTGGGACACCCATCCAGCTACCCATGGTTGACACTTTTTCTTGGCATGTGAAAAGATGAAGTCAAATGAAGTCAAACTTTCTTGGTACAGTTTTGGATCTGGCATCGACACCGTGAAGAACAAATGGAAATATCAACTTGGTCCGGCATTCAAACCACTGCAATTGGATGCGTCGGGCCTCTGTAAAAAATTGCAGCGCAAAGGGAACCTCAAGTCCGTTCCGGGCTGGAGATGCTGGAGGAATGGTTCATAGTGGATGGCCTCTCTCTCTCTATCTCTTTCTGCAGCTCATGCATCTTCAGCTTACCTGGATTGGAGTCTTCCCACCTGCCTTTTCCAGAGTTTGGTATCAAGACAATACGGCACCAACCATCAACCCAGTTTGATGAGGCCAAAGGACCATTGACCAGAAATGAACCCTCTGAATCAAATCGAACCTAGCTGGAGTCGAGCTTAAGCGGCATTGGTTTGAAAATGGTTTGAAAATGCACCAGCTCAAACCCAAAGATCCTAAGGACCCGAACTTACGCAAGCACTGTGGGAACCAATTGCTTGCGGTACCATGAGTTCATAACCGCGGGTCCACGGGCACATCAAGAAAGTCCAACATTCTCTCGGTTCGGTGCAGGTGGCGATCTTGATTGAATAAGTTCAGATTGAGGGGCGTTTAAGGATGCTCAGGGACCGGAAATTTGTCACTGATTATGCTTTATTATGCTAGAATACGTTTGTGTGAACAGATATACCCCTGTTCCAGGTCAGTACTTGGTACTTGTGGTTGATGCCCAGGCTATGCGTGCAAGCTCAAAGGTCAAACGCCATGTGCAGGGGCTCTTTAGTCTCTTAATTGGCTGAATACCCCACTAGATTACATGGATATGTCCATGGGGGTTTCGCCTACATCCCTTTGACACCCCCCATGTGTAGGGCGCTTCAGCCGCTACACACGAGAGCTGGGATGTTGGAAATGTGGAGAAATGAATTTGAAAGTCCGCCTGTACATGCGCAACGCAAAAGAAGACACACTTCACCGACGAGGAGCGTAGCTCCCTAGCCGGATCCATGTTGTGATGGCCTGCGAAGCAGGCTACCATCCAGGGCAGATACACCACCCTTTTCGTGCATTTATGTACTGAGGCTAACTACCAAAATTTAATTAGATATTGGTTCAATGCATTGAAATCTGCAAAATAGACAAGCAACGTGCTGTCTTGGCAGTTTGAAATTAGAGGTGTGAGACGAGCTAATTTCAGGACTCTACAATGAAATTTTGCCTCGCTCAGATTCCTCTCAGTAGACGATGTCGGCGTCTCCTCTCGCCACCCATCATCATCGTATTCGGTGTTACCATTTTGGAAGTTCNTTTGCCTCGCTCAGATTCCTCTCAGTAGACGATGTCGGCGTCTCCTCTCGCCACCCATCATCATCGTATTCGGTGTTACCATTTTGGAAGTTCGAAATTTAATGTCGGGCCCTCTTTGACCAACCCTCCATGGTTCGCCTCTCAATCGAGAAACCTTTGTCTTTGCCTTTGCCCTTGTCATCCTTGCCCTTCTCTTTTCCTTTGTCCTTCCCTTTGTCCTTCCCCTTATCCTTGCCCTTCTCCTTTCCCTTTACGGGTCCTTTGCTGGAAGAGCTTGCTGCCTGCGATCCTGGTTGTGAAGCTCGAGTCCCCTGCACAAAGCTTGTTGAGGTCTCGTCAACGATCGCGGCAACATCCTGAACCTTTTCAGGCGCTGATGGCATGAGGGTGTTGAGTCTTTGCGTTTTTCCTCTTGCACTATCAGCCATTGCCTTGGCCCAAGCGAAATCGACTTGACGTTGAAGGATTCGGGGAAGTCGCACGCCACACTGTGCAGCAATGATTGCTACATCAAGATTCCTGTAACGCTTTCGGACCATGTAGTAGATCCCGACAGCAGGAAGGCACAGGCAAGAACTTCCATACTCACGCACATCATCTTGATCTCGGAAGTATGTATATGTGTTGATCTCAGGATATGCCCCCTTGATTGCCCTGGCTACAAAGTTGGAGATGATTCTCCTCATTCGCGCTCGACGGGACGCATCTGCTTTGTCCTCAACTGTGGGCATGTAGTACTTGATGTCATTGGGACTCAGCCCAGTTTCCACAAGGAAAGCCATAATCTTCTCAACCTTAATGGCTGTTTCAATCATGGTCAACATGGCATCAAATGGACGATCCTCCCACATCATCTCGTTCTCAAGGACAGGGACGGGCCTGGCTTTCTTGTCAAACCATGGACGGAGTGTCGAAGTGGTCGGTGGACGCAGGCTCCCATCATCATTGAATCCATTCATGGGTCCCAACTTGTCAATGTCCAATCGATCAGTTTGGTTCGTGGTCCATTCATACCGGGTCTCGGCATTCGACTCAGTGCGGTACTTGTAGTACGCGTCGTAATATCCGGCAATGTAGACCATCAGGGTGTTGTCGAGGATCTGTGGAGATACCTCGTCCGGATCGATGTTGCCGACGCCTTCATAGGCTTCTGGCATTTTCTTGATGCCGATCTCGAGGGGTTGTGCCCATTTTGGGTAACGGCTGCTGCGCTCTTGTTGTGCTCGAACACGTTCTTCAGCCTGCTCCCTCAGGCGATCGTCATCATCACCAACAACCCTGTCATCATCAGCATTCTCATCATTCGGACGCATCTTGGATTCTTCCGTTTCCTCTTCAACTTCCATATCTTCTTCTTCATCTTCATCATAGTCGACTTCTTCCTCGTTGAAGGAAAAGCTTCCAAGATCTCGATGAACTTCATCAAACTGATCATCCACGTTGACATCATCGGTCTCCATTTTGACCTCTTCAGATGGTTCCTCCTCCTTCATTTCTTCGTCATCGGCTTTCTCACCTTCAAAAGGTGTGTTTTCAGCCTCTTCGACCTCTTCTTTCGTCATCTTGAAGGGCTTCCTTCCATGAGACACCATCATCCCTTTGCAATGAAGACACATGCTCAACTTCATAGGTGTAGATAGGAGGCATGCAGGGCAC
>BGPT01002311.1:37278-55890 GCA_003297045.1 Symbiodinium sp. clade C Y103 | reverse complement strand
ACAAAGACCTTGTCAGCCTCTCTCCTGGAGATTCGTGGAGCTTCCACTGCAGAGAAATTGGATTGAGAAAATGCATCATCTGCATATGAACCTCTAGTAGATGGTTCTGGAGGTGGTGGTGGATCAGATGGTTGACCGACTTGGAGATTGTCCCTAGTGAGAACGGGCCCGACGGAAGCAGGTTGCCGCTCACTAGGTCCCCTTTGATTTGCTGTATCTGCCGGGGGTCCAGTAGGTTCCGGAATCTGCTCATCATTCCCGGTGCCGTTCCCTTGCCGAAGACGTTCAATCTCTCGTATTTCCTCATTGTATGCTTCATCAACTTGACGATAGTAGGATCGAGTGACAGCGTGGTCACCCTTCTCCTTCTCCAAGGCATCCCGCAACTCTCGAATAAGTCGATCAGTGTCCGGGTCGACCTGGACAGCAGCACTAAAGTGTTGGTCATGAGATGTCGATTTGGACTTGTTATCCATCTCCATTTCTAAACCTTGAATCCTGGCTTTCAACATGGAAATCTCCCCNAGCAGCACTAAAGTGTTGGTCATGAGATGTCGATTTGGACTTGTTATCCATCTCCATTTCTAAACCTTGAATCCTGGCTTTCAACATGGAAATCTCCCCATCTTTACCAAGTATGGATATCCTTTTGTCTTCTTGATCNATTGATCTTCAACTGCTGGATCTTCACCTCAGATTCAAGTGTCTCGACCCTTGGACTTCGTTCGCCTCCACCGAATGCTGGTAATCCATCTCGACGAGCCTCGTCAGCTTGGACATAAACTTGTAGTCGATCCCAGTAGTCCTGACTCGTCTCGTTCTCGACTTTCAGCATGGTTTGGAGTCGTTCATTCTGTTTCCTTAGGTCTTCAACTTCCTGTGACCTTACTCGCAAGTCAGCAATCGCCTGAGAATTCTGTTCTTGATCTTGCCTACGTCTCCTTTCTATTTCAGAGTGGAGAACTCTAAGCCGATGGTCACTCTCCAATTTCTGTTGATTCGCCTCACTCACCTTCATCCTACATTCCCTAACAATCTTCTTAACACTCTCTTCATTGAAATAATTACCTCTCTGGGCTAACTCCAATGATTCACGAAGTGCTGTTATTTCATTCTGGGATTTCTGCAGTTCTAAGGTAGTGAATCGATCTGAAATGGATGCCATCTCTGCTCGTTCTCGATGCTGCACTATTGAATACTCCAATTGGGTTTGCATTTCGAGCCCTTCACAATGCAAGTGATTAGCTACGCTCTGGACGTGTTCACTGTTTGCTTCCATGTGATGAATTCTGTCCTCAGTGTGTTCCAACATGCCTCTCAGCTGACTGACCTGGTCCTGATACTCTTCCCGCATGATCATGCCCTTCTCGTAGATACGCTTTGCGACATCCTCGGCTAAGCTCCTCTTCTGTTCAAGGTCCTGAATGCGCATTGTCGAACCTTCATCATCCTGGGCTGCGACCATGAGTTCAGCTTGATACTCTCTTACCTCAATTGTTGATCCGGCCAATCTATCGTTGAGCATTTGGAACTCAGAATTGACACTCTGATAGTAGCCTCGAAGGTACTCGGTGAACTTGGTTTCAATGTCACGNGGCCAATCTATCGTTGAGCATTTGGAACTCAGAATTGACACTCTGATAGTAGCCTCGAAGGTACTCGGTGAACTTGGTTTCAATGTCACGTATTACTTGATTTCTGGCTGATACTTCATTCTGGAGAACTTTGATGTTTTCTGAGAGCATTTCATTGTTCAGATCTGCCATACTACATCTCTCTTTGAATTCCAAGTATTCTTCTCGATATTCTTCAATGGATTCCCTTACCTCATCACTGATGCTGAGATGTTCAGGTCCCTGTGATCTACGTTTCCCTGATGAATCCCGGGTGGTCCGATGCGGGTTGTCCCCTCTTGCCCGCGGAGTCCCTGATCTTGTACTTGTTCTTCTTCCCGGGGTCATAGGTGCTCTGTGCTGAGATCTTCTCTGTGAGGGTCGCCTCGAAGATCGATCGCTTGTACCGCTTCTGCCTCTGGGAGACAAGTGTTGCCACGTCATCCCACTAGCAGTTCCACTGTCTCCGGTGCCGGGTGAAGATTGTTGTCCACCTTCCGCAACCGCAACAGTGTTGTCGCCAAAGGTACAGTTGGTGTCTGCGCTGCTGCTGTTCANCCGGTGCCGGGTGAAGATTGTTGTCCACCTTCCGCAACCGCAACAGTGTTGTCGCCAAAGGTACAGTTGGTGTCTGCGCTGCTGCTGTTCATCACGTCGGTGATGTAGGCCGACTGGTACTCAGACTTCAGTCAATTGCCAATCTCGATTTGCAGCACGCAAGCCTGGTTCCCGCGAAGCAGGGTTACCAGAGCTATACGGCTGATAACCTGTGAACAGATATACCCCTGTTCCAGGTCAGTACTTGGTACTTGTGGTTGATGCCCAGGCTATGCGTGCAAGCTCAAAGGTCAAACGCCATGTGCAGGGNTGTGAACAGATATACCCCTGTTCCAGGTCAGTACTTGGTACTTGTGGTTGATGCCCAGGCTATGCGTGCAAGCTCAAAGGTCAAACGCCATGTGCAGGGCAGCGGACACGTTCTTTTCCTTGATAGGCGACTTGAGCCAAAGGTCAATCGAAGTCACTTGACCTGGCTCTTTAGTCTCTTAATTGGCTGAATACCCCACTAGATTACATGGATATGTCCATGGGGGTTTCGCCTACATCCCTTTGACANGAAGTCACTTGACCTGGCTCTTTAGTCTCTTAATTGGCTGAATACCCCACTAGATTACATGGATATGTCCATGGGGGTTTCGCCTACATCCCTTTGACAGTTTGAATATGCATGATATGTTACAAATGCACCGACATGAAGCTGAGGCGCTTGCGGCTTGCGTACAAGTATGCTTGCTAAGCTGCCGCACATTGGCTGGACTTGCGCAAATCACAGAGCTTCAGCTCGGAGAAGTCGACTGCAAGCCTTAGACAGCAAAGCGTCAGCATACTCAGAGCCTGCCCTCAGCCTACACACAATACAATACAATACAAACACACAGATCACGGAGACCTCTATCAATTGTCAATACCAGAGGATATCGGATCATTGTGGTTGCCCTATATTCTCACTAGATTGCAGAGTAGCTCTGCAAGTTACGCCCTAACACTTTCACATCTGCTGGGCATTGTCACGAAGTTCTGCGGTCAATCTGGATGAATTGAAGTGCGAAAAACGTCTCCCTGTCTGTCGTGAGGGAGGGAGAGAGAGAGAGAGAGTCATATATGACCAAGTATGTTTAGTATCTGATATAGAAACACGAGCGTCAAACAATGTCAAACACACATTCAATAAAATTCAATAACCAAATGGTGCCCAGCCAGTCTGAGTATGTCTGAGTTCAGCGCACTGTATTGCAAGCATCACACACCCTGGCTAAAAAGTCAAGAGGCGCCCTGCAGCTCGGGCAAGCCTCGACAATGGCGGTTACTAACCGTAGTTTCAGAATGTTTCACACGTGAGAGAAACCGCTGCGAGTGGGAAGAAAATGATCCTCATTTGGAAGAAAACCGGAAGTGTAGTTGCATCATGTAGTGCTTCAGAAATTGCATTTTCATCCTATGTTCATCTGAGCTTCAGAAATCATCATTGTAGTGCTACGCCCTGCATGAAGACCATGGCGCGTGGTTTCAGCGATGTAGCTCACCTCGAAGAAAGCTCAAGATGCTCAGGGTGCAATATCCGAATCAACACATGGTGGCCTCATGGGCGGAAATGTTTCAAGTAGATTCTCTCTCCATAGTAACTAGACGGAACTAGTATTGCGGTCTATAGTTAAATGAACATATATACATACATATGTATGTAATTGTATGTGTATATATATATATATATTATATATATATACATATTATCATATAATATATAGTTGCAATTTTTCAAAGTTTTGGTGCATATCCACGAATACTTGAAGATCTTGAAACGTAAAACCCGTCGCATCTTTCAAAAACACCGGCCCTTGGCATTGCTAGCCTGAGTGCGTTGATCACTGTCCATATAGCCAGCATAGCGTGCCAGCAGCACCTGACAAGAGCCGATACCGGATGCCGAGTGATACTATACAACTCACTGCCGCAACGAATGTAGTGCATATGGCATAGCAAAACTCCATGGTCTTCAATGGTCGAGCGAGTCGAGCATGGTATTTTGGCACATGGTCAAAGGTGTTCCCGAGAAGCCGTCATAATTTTTGATGGCGGATCGTCCAGATGACCACGTCCTACCGGATCCCTGATGGAGTCCTACCTCTTAGTCTCTGTGACATGTTAGCTACCACAGCTCTGGCACAAAATCAAACAGAAAGAATAGAAAGATGCTTTGCACTTTTGGCCTCACCCCGTACACTATGTGACTACATTCAGTCTCAGCTGGATCGGGCCATGAGGCATGAAGTCAATGAAAACTCCACCCCCGAGAGCCTCAGCGATCCGCCGGGCTGCCACCCAACCACCCGCCGCTTCCGCGAAGAAGAAAAGGTTGGCCTTTGTCAATCTTTGTCCAAATCACATCTCCAACTTTCTCAACTCCCTTGCAGACTTCGCCAAAACAAGTTACACCAGCACGTGCCGTCACAGATCCCCAATAGCAAAGGCGGTTGAAAGTTTCTTGGTTTTTCTGGTCCGCCACAAGACACGACTTCAAGACAGGGGTCAAGCTCAGATATAAACATAGACACAATATAAATGTGAATACTTACATATTACATATTAAATATATATATATAATATTATATAATACAGTATATACATTCAGTATATGTGTGTGTCTTACAACATGGCCATAGACGGTCCAAGTGGAACTGCAGGCCACCACAAATGAAGAGACAAATAGCAAAACGTTCATGCGCCTGGAAGTTTGCTTTGCCCCACTCAAGATATGAGATGTTTGGCGGCAAACAGTCGGACACTGAGTCAAATCGGCTGCTGGGAATCGGAGACCTGAAACGCTCAAAACACAACAATACCTACTATTTTACATGTATGTCATTTCTATCATCTTGATTTGTGTTCTTATTATCACTAGTGTTCTCATCAGCTGTTCTCATTGCCATCACCATTGTCACCATGATTATTGTTATGATTGTTACTTGTGTTCTTCTTATGATTGTTAGTTTCTTGACTGGCTGCTCCATTCTTGTGCATGTTTTCCTTATTGTTTTGTTGGTTTGATTTGGTTTGATTGTATTTCATTTGTATTGATGTGTTTGCATTTGTTTCTTTGTGTGTGTTTTTTGTCTGTATTGGTTGTGTTTTGCGATGTTTATTTAGTGATCTGTTTTAACGCACCGTTTGAGGCTGACAGACAAAAACATGTTCCAGGGTGATTGGAAACAGTTTGGCCTTCATCACTGGGGCAGATCTGTATCTCCCAACAATCTGCGGGATCCTGACTATCAATGTGGGATCAGTTCTGAAATGTTTGAATGTAATTAAATTCATGACTTTCTTCTCAGTCAGGGAGTCATAACATGGCTAAATATGTGTTTTGTTTGTTGTATGTATTTTTCAGGTTTTATTCTTTCAGAATGTTCTAATTTCTTTAAAACTGTTTCAATATGCTTTAACATGTGTGTTTAAACATGTGTTAGATTATGCTGACATGCTTTAATATGTTCACTATGTTAGAATATTAATTCTATTATAATATATATATGTGTGTGTGTATATGTATATGTATATGTATATGTGTATGTGTATGTGTATATGTATATGTGTATATGTGTATATGTGTATGTGTGTATGTGTATATGTGTATATGTGTGTATATGTGTATATATGTGTTGTATGTGTGTATGTGTGTATGTGTGTATGTGTGTATGTGTGTATGTGTGTATGTGTGTATGTGTGTATGTGTCTATGTGTCTATGTGTGTATGTGTGTATGTATGTATGTATGTATGTATGTATGTATGTATGTATGTATGTATGTATGTTCGTAGGTACGTAGGTACGTAGGTACGTAGGTACGTAGGTACGTAGGTACGTAGGTACGTAGGTACGTAGGTACGTAGGTACGTAGGTACGTAGGTAGGTAGGTATGTAGGTATGTAGGTATGTAGGTATGTAGGTATGTAGGTATGTAGGTATGTAGGTATGTAGGTATGTAGGTATGTAGGTATGTANNNGTGTATGTATGTGTATGTATGTGTATGTATGTGTATGTATGTGTATGTATGTATGTGTATGTATGTGTATGTATGTGTATGTATGTGTATGTATGTGTATGTATGTATGTATGTATGTATGTATGTTTAAAATATATGTATATTATTGTTAATCAAGCATTGCTTCATGAACATGTTTTTTCACGTGCTTTCTGTTTCCTCTGCTTGCAGGCTTTCCCAGATCTAATCCAACCTGCCAATCGCTGGTGACATTGTATTGCACTATACTATACGGAACGTGTGAGAAAATTGTTTTTTGATTTGGAGGTGTTCTGTTTCATGAATGACACACCTCGAAGGCCTCCTGGGAGGCTGATGTCATTTCTTGTTTCTGTTTTCAATGGTTAATGATGTTTATCAATATCGAAGCACCTGTTTTTATGTCTTCTTTTCCCATTCTTTCCGAATTACTAACCTCACATAGTCTATCCATGTGTGTCATAGTTTGGTGGGTCAAATGGGGTTATGTTTTCAACAGAATTGCAGGCGCACGGCCCCACATGGAGCCAGCACTGTGCAGCTTCTACATTGACCCTTTACAGCATCGCCGGTGTGCGAAACTCTACAATCAATATCTGACCGTCTTGTTGTGCAAAATGACTTTCTAAAGCCACGTGATTTCACTCTCCCATACTGATGCTGATACGTGTTCTGGCCATTCTGGTTGCTGACCCGGGAAAAGCGGTCGCTAGTCTCTGGTGGTTGCAATTATTTGGAAAGCAAACAGTTGTGCTCGGAGGCTGAGCATAATATAGCGGTTTGCAGAAACTGGTATTTGGATACACTAAAAAGTGGCACGCGGGGATTTGGAAACTACCCGGACGACAACAAGGAAAAGAAAACATGCAGGTAAAAACAGTAACAAAAACACCCGAACGGGAAAAAACAAAAACATGATCGACATGTTGGTCTGCGGGGGCGCCTCAAGTATTGAAAACAATATGACACTACTGAATTCTGTTAAAATTTTGAGAGACAGCTATCATTGTGCAAATTGCCTGGTGCAAGAGGTTTGAGCGATTTTGCGAATACAGGTCAGCGTATTTGACCTATTCGTCTCTGCCCCATGTTTTTCCCATGAGAAGTAGCGCTAAGACACAAGAACGCCTGCAGTTGCCTACGGAATGCCATAGATTCATCTAAGGTCAGCACAGTGGCTCGCACGGAGAACTGGACTGTGTCACACGGGGCCTCGATTGCTGAAGGAAAAGGCCTTAAAAACATTTTGACAAATTCCTTTCCGCCTGTGTATTGGCACCGCAGGCTTTGCAGTTTGGAAGCTCACAAGCAATGACCAGTTCCACTCTAAGATTTTCTCTCAAACATACATACATACATACATACATACTTACTTACTTACATACTTACTTACTTACTTACTTACTTACTTACATACTTACATACATACATACATACATACATTCATGACATTGCCTCACATGTATTAAAGTAGTACATTACATTACATTACATTACATTGCATTGCATTGCATTGCATTGCATTGCATTGCATTACATGATGTTAACATTACCTTACGTTACATCACATCACATCACGTTGCATCACATTACATTACATTACATCACATTGCATTACATTGCATTACATTACATTGCGTTATATACATTGCATTACATTGCGTTACATTACAATAGGTTGCATTACATCACATTACATTGCATTACTTTACAGACATTACACATTGCACTTTGCACATGGCATTACATTACATTACACTACATCGCATTACATACATGCATACAGACACTAAATCAAATTGCATTACATTCCACCTACGCATTACATTACCTACACATTACATTACAATGCATTTCACAACATTACACGTTACATTATACATTACACATTACATCACACTTTACATTACATCACACATTACATTGGGTTACACGTTGCACGCTGAACACTGCACATTGCTCAATACACATTGCACATTGCACGTCGCACTACACACCGCGCATTGCACATTGCATTTTACACAGTGCACACTACATTACACATTACACTACACATTACACTACACATGACACTGCACATTAAACTACATTACACATTACATTGCTTACTCAATGGGTTTCATTGCAAAGAAACTGCTTTTGGTTCTGCTCGTGCGCCATTTGTGGGAATTAGAATCGTGGCCCCCCCCCCCACCCCCCGGCGCGCGAATGCAACGAGCCAAGTGTAAAGTCTAGACGCTTTCTTAATTAGATAGCATCATCACATCACACATTGCATTACGCATTACATATTACGCGTTGCACACTATTACACATTACACATGACACACCACACACTATATCATTACACGTTAAATTACACACTCCATTGCGCATTACATTATCATTACATTATGCATTTTCTTCAATTCATTACGTTACATTGCATTCCGTTCCATTGCGGTCCATTACATCACATGGCATTGCATTACATTACATTCCGTTCCGCGACAATAAATAAAATTACATTGCGCTACATAGCTTACCTACATAACTTACATACCTTACATACATAACATACCAGGAAAACCACCACATCACAAAACGAAACATCGCAAAACAAAACATTACACCGGCAAAAGACCCCAAACAGTGTGGGGGTAGGAAGTCATAGCTTTAAATACAAGCAACAATACCTACAAGGCAGAAACAGGTCAGGTGAGACACTTTCGTAACTGCAGCAGCAGGAGCTTGTTTTGGCACAAGAAGCACGTCTATGTGTACGACCTGAGACAACCTCATACCAGGACACCGAAGGGAATTTTACAAGATCGTCAAAGAAGGACCTTCTATTTGGAGGATTTTACAGGACCTGCATACAAGAACTTCCTACGAGCATCCCAAAAGATCCAGAAGAGCTTCCATACAAGCACATCCAATGCAGAGCATCTTCAAGATCTTAATGCAAGGACCTCTTAGGGAGGATTTGAACTGAACAGGATCTCCACAAGATCTTCTCACAAGGACCTGGACAAGATCATGCAAGGACACCTAGAGGATTCCACCAGGACCGCTTCAAGATCTTCTCACAATGGCCTGTACAAGATCATGCCATCTTTACAAGATCTTCTCAAAAAAACACATCACATCACATTCCATTCCATGCCATTCCATGCCATTCCATACCAGACCAGACCATACCATACCATACATGACATACATGACATATATACATTACATACATGACATATATACATTACATACATTACATTGCATACATTACATGCATGACATCCATTACATACATTACATTGCATACATTACATGCATTACATGCATTACATGCATTACATGCATTACATTCATTACATGCATTACATGCATTACATACATTACACACATAGGTACATTACATAACATAAGATTACATTACACTACATCACACTACATTACACTACATTACATTACAATACATTACCATACCATACCATACCATACCATACCATACCATACCATACCATACCATACCATACCATACCATACCATACCATACCATACCATACCATACCAATCATTACATACATTACATACATTACAATACATTACATTACACTACAATACATTACATTACATTCCATTGCATTACATTACACTACATTACATTAATACAAAACAATACAATACAAGACAAGACAAGACAAGACAATAGAATAGAATAGAATACATACATGCATGCATGCAAGCATACATACATACACACACACAAAGAGACAGAGAGACAGAGAGACAGACAGACAGACCGACAGACAGACAGACAGACCAACCGACCCACAGACCGACAGACCGACAGACCGACGGACCGACGGACCGACGGACCGATGGACCGATGGACCGACGACCGACGGACCGACGGACCGACCGACAGACGGACAGACGGACGGACAGACAGACATACATTTCTTTCATTCATTCATTCATTTCCATTCACTCATTTCCATTCACTCATTTCCATTCATTCATTTCCATTCATTCATTTCCATTCATTCATTTCCATTCATTCATTTCCATTCATTCATTTAAATTCATTCATTTCCATGCATTCATTTCAATTCATTCATTCATTCATGCATTCATTCATTCATTAATTCATTCATTCATTCATTCATTTCCATTCATTCATTTCCATTCATTCATTCCATTCACTCCATTCATTCCATTCATTCCATTCATTCCATCCATTCCATTCATTCCATTTATTCCTTTCATTCCTTTCATTCCTTCCATTCCTTCCATTCCTTTCATTCCTTCCATTCCTTCATTCCTTCATTCCTTCATTCATTCCTTCATTCATTCCTTCATTCCTTCATTCCTTCATTCATTCATTCACACACTTTTATACACACATATTCATAAACACATTCATACACACATTCATACACACATTCATACACATATTCATACACATATTCTTACACATACACATACACATTCATTCCTTCCTTCCTTCCTTCATTGATTCATTCATTCATTCATTGATTCATTCATTCATTCATTCATTCACTCATTCATTTCACACACTTACATACACACACATACATACACACATTCATACACATATTCATACACATGTTCATACACATACACATACACACACATAAACATACACATACACATACGCATACACATACACATATACATAGACATACACATATTCATACACAGACATACACATACACATTCACATACACATACACATACACATACAAACAAACGCGCACATTGCCATACAGTACATTACACTACGCACTACACATTAGGTTACCCCACATCACGCTACATTACATTTCATATTACAGTACATTGCATTATATACAAAACATTTATATACATACATTACAGACATTACATACATTTACATACATTACATACATTACACACATTACATACACTACATGCACTACATACATCACATACATTCAGCACATGCAGTACATGCAATGCATACAGTACGTACATTACAGACATTACATGCATTACATTCCAAACATACCAACAACTCAACAAACAAAGCAAAACAAACCAAACCAAGCCAAGCGAAGCCAAACCAGACCAAACAAACAAACTAACAGACATACATACATACATTGCAAAATTATATATATACATACAAGTACATTACAAAATTACACAATTACATACATACATAACATAACATAGCATAACAAAACAAAACATTGCATTACATTGCATTGCATTGCATTATCCATCCATCCATCCATCCGTCCGTCCGTCCATCCATCCATCCATGATTTATAATCGTATGGAATGAAGTCCTGCATAGATGCGTCTGAAGAGGAGCATACCTTTAGTTGACAGAGCTGAGGCACCTGAGGCAACCACCTTTTCGAGTCGTAACAAGCAGTCCCACTGGCTGCACAAGTCTCGCTGAAGTGCGATGGCTCTGCTGGCGCCTCCTACCTCGACACTCTGAGATTCTGCCATGCTGAAATAGGTTGCAACAGGCTTAACAGGGCTGAACGATGCGGAATGAGCTCCAACCAAATGGGCTGCTATGACCTGATATGAACTGAATATGACTGAACCCTTCACCATCTCTATACATTACGACGTGCCTTCGAAATCGAATTCTGTCTGTCCTGCAAGGGCAGCTTCAGAACCAGTTCTTTAACTCTTGCACCTCAATCATGACAAACAAATGTCTTTGCTATTCTTTGCCTATGAGAAGCGATCGAGATCTTGGCTCTTACTCAACCGACAATGCAGTGAGCAGTATTTCGATCAAATCTACTGTCAAACCTTTGCAAACGAAGAGACTCAAACATTCATTGCGTTCGGGAATCACCCTCCTGCCCTGGCTCTTTGGCAAATAGCAATCAGTGGGTTCACGATGCTGAGAGAATTGCAGGAGTCCAAATTTCTTCTGGGCCGCCAGGACTATTCTTTTACGATGCATATCTACCGCTGCGAGCTTAGCGCAACAAAGTTGCAGCCCCCACAAAACCACGAAACCAATCAGACAGCGCATCCTCGATGTTCACCAGGATTCTGCATATGCAGGAGTAGCTCACAGCTGCCTACATGTTCGATTACATAACACAAGCCCCAGAATCAAAATCAATGAAGTATCCCACACATCAAACCAAAATCACATCAAACATCGTCAAACCTCAAGGACTTTCAACTTTCAGGCAGCGATAGCCTCAAGTCGGCATCGCACTTGTGGGACTGTAGGCAGCACACCTGTGAAATCAAAAAAATAGGCACACACCGCCCGCGCACGCAAGTATGACAGGTATGATTACAGTATGGTATGGCCAACCTGAACCAGCCAATTGAAAGACCACAGACTTGAAGACAGCATTTGCAAAGCCATACGCCTCTCGACGCAGAAATGAAGTGATTCTCCCCCCCCCTCTCTGACTCTCACACACGCACTCTCTCTCTCTCTCTCTCGCTCCCTCTTAGTATGATCTGTACTGCATGAGGTTTGACGGTGGCATGGAAGGTCAATGCAAGCTCTGGTCCTGTCTGTTGAGAGCACTTGCTGCAATCTTCAAAGATGCATCCACCCCACTGAGAGCAGCTGTTGCAGGAAGCCTTGGGCGCAGCAAACAGTTGCTGAATGGCTGAAATGCTAGTTGTCTAAGTGTTGTCTTTGATTTGGAGATATATACTTTTTGTGGAAGCACTGCGGGCTTCCTTGATCATGTTGAATCCTGACTGTCATACAATAGGTTGGGTTTGCAATGACCCTGCGCCCGGCTCCTGTGGAATCTTTTCTTGCCAATACTTTCAATGTCAAAATCTGTTGATGAAATGGGTGGATTGCCACAAAAATCGCGATAAATTGATCTTCAAATTGCTACCCCGCTGCTAGTAGACTGTGGATTTATTGATTCTGTGCTAACACTACAGGATCAAGCATTGTATGGCACAAAGCCCTGCATGGGCAAGAATGTTGGCTAGCCAGGAGCCGACCAGTTTCCCCTTGAGGATCTGGCAGAGGTGGTAACACATCAAGCAACGGCGGAGCTTTCTTCGCAGGCGGCCGCCTCTGCCGGCTCTATAGTATGAGCACGCGTGCCCACACACTACACCGCACACACTCTCCCAGTGTGGCACCCCTGCCATCCCACACCCCATACCCTCCCAATGCATGCACATGCCGCATGCCACGCGAACATATTCAAACCACCCACAATCGTATATATAAACATCCACGTCCCAACAACTGTTTCATGTTGCACAGGGCGCTAAAAGGCGACATGTCAGAACCTGAGTTGGCGCGAAACAGCCTCAAGCGTCAGCGTTGAATTTCTCTTCAGGCAGCCGCTATGGTGTCTGAAACGTGTTCTCGGCTGCAAACCGCCCCAATTGTGCACGAGCGCATGATCGAAGTCTATATGTATTTAGATCTATGCCCACAGTAGATGTAGACATACGTAATCATACTTTACTTGTTATCTTATTTATATATCTACAGTATAGATTTACACACTTTTACATGTTGATATTCTGCGTGAATAAATGTACACCTGTGCAGGCCATCTCAAAATAGGAAAATAATTTACAAATCAAGGCATATCAAGAAACACAAGCAGTCACAAGCACGACAAGCAGCACGCCAGCGGTGCCTTGGTCTGTCTGGAGGGCGCGGAGCAAGGCGCGGAGCAAGGCGCGGAGCAAGCGTGGGGCCTCAGGATCCGAACAGTACCGTGTGGCAAAACGCAAACATCGATGCGTACGGCTCCGGAAACGGCGTACGGCCCCCGAGGGTCCAGATCAGAACATATCAGAACTTCACACATGGGCCACAAAAAAAATACAAATCACGGCGGACCGAACCATACCCATATCATCCCAAATCACAGCACACACCAGATGGGCTTCCAAGACTGCAACGGTCTCGTTGGACCACTGGGACCTGCCACCCATTCATGTAGGCCACACAAATCAGAAGGTGACACTGACTAGTCTACAGCTCTGCTTTAGCACAAGCCCTTTAGCGCCTGAGATCGCAGGAGTTGACAAACTGTGATATCTGTGAGATGCATCAACCATCATCAAGTGGGAAATGCCTCACGATATCCTGACTGCCTGAGCAAACGGGGACCGGCCTGCTGAGGTGACGCGCAAGACTCTTGGAACCTAAGTGACTTAAGTGTCTAAAACACACGAGGAGCAGATCGTCAAATTGAAACTCGCTTGCTGTATCTCGCTGAGCTCCCTAACACGTCTTTCTATTTTGCCTCTATGCGCGAAAGATTTTGCATCGCTTGGCACTTATATGCACAGCTTGGTCAAGCACCACTGAATGGCCATCCTTTTGCAGGACTGCCTTTTTGGGCATCCTTGCCTTTTCGTTCCAACAAATTTCCAGCTGGAAACGATGCGTGCCCTGCATGCCCTTTGCCTGCGCATGCCATGCTCTGGTGCTGGATGAACTCCACAGCTGCTTCAGTTTGCAAACTTGGGGTGACGGTTGGCATGGCTTGGGAAGCCCCTTGGGAAGCATTTGAAGGATATCCATCTTGGGTTGCATTCTCTGCGTCGCTGGCCGTGGGGTCCGCCATCTCAGAGAGTTTGGGAAGGCGTTTGCCACCTCCTGCCAAACCTTGAGGATCAAAGACCTCTGCCCAGTAGAACCAGCGTTGCGGCTTTGCCGGATCCAACCGGTCTGCAATCCTCCGAGACTCTTCAAGAATGCGTGCCCACTGGGATTCCCCAAGGGTTGACGCAAGATTCTTGCGAATTCCCTGTTGTGCACAAACAGGGTCTTCTATGTAAAGTGGCGGTGGGGGTCCCACATGAGATGCGGGTGGTGGAGCTGCTTTGCAATCTACACCTTCAAGTGAAAGGCCCCGGGGAGTGGTAGGCTGTGGTGCGCACACAAACTGAAAGAAGCCTCTCAACAGCTCAGTCAGATTTGGCTTTTCACCTTTCTCACCTTTCTCACCTTTTTCACCCTTTTCAATT
The DNA here is from genome assembly GCA_003297045.1 of Symbiodinium sp. clade C Y103. Lineage (NCBI taxonomy): Eukaryota > Dinophyceae > Suessiales > Symbiodiniaceae > Cladocopium > Cladocopium sp. clade C. The sequence continues at coordinate 40,722 of BGPT01002311.1, read as the reverse complement.
GGCCTCTTTGATTTTGTGTCCAGCTGAGCCACCGGCGGCACATACTGCTGCCGTTGCAGGAAGCACAAAACGAACGCTGTCCAGGCGACTCCAGTGATGTAGCCCTCGTGCTGGTTTGACAAGCCATGATTGGTGGCCCAAAACTTCACCAATCGAATAAGATCCCGAGACAGACTGTAGCAATCGCACAGTTGCCCAATGACGCTGTCCAGAGACTTTGAAGGCTCTGCGCTGGGACTGTCAAGAATCACGTGAACATGAAGTTTTGCTCCAGTAGCTCTGAGATCTTTCAATTTCACCGAAAATTGACAAGAAGCGTGTGGAAAAAGCCGCATGGCATCCGTTGCCTCCAAATTGTTGGAGTGCGGTGGGCTGCAGATTTTTTCCCGAAAGCGACCCATCTTGGATTCTTGCTCGTCAGGGGTACCTGCTAAGGAGGAACAAACCACATCTAGGTCCGAACCCTCCAACTCGGTGTTCTGCACTGCTGAGCCACCCATCTCTATACGCGGGGAGCCATGGAAGGGCACACCTCTCTGGAACTCTTGCGAGAAAGCAGACTTCAAAAAAAGGACTGCACGCTGGCAGTCCTTTCTGTACTCTTCGCTCGGGACCAGCTTTCCTGCCAACTCCTCCAACTCCAACTCCATGCCATGGGCTTTACTCTCTGCAATGGCCTTCCTGAGCTCATCATCGCTCAAGGTGTCATCATCCCAAGCAGCTTCAGCAGCTGCAGCTTCAGGAGCAGCTTCAGCTCCTTGAGCTGTCTTAGTCGAGGTATCCTGCCGCAATACCCTCAAACATTCTCAAACCCTCCAACAAGCTGAAATGACTCAAGTGACTCAAGTGCTTCAAAGTGCTTGATGTGGGTAAACCAGGGTGAACTACACAGGGTTTCGAGGAGGCAAAATGGATTCAATCGGTCTGCACAACCCAGATCAAAATCAGCTGCATGTTGAACAAGAATGAACAAAACAAATCCAGCAAACAACCCCAATACCGTAGGTAGAACAGAGCGAGATTTGCTCTCCACCCACTTTGAGAAAGATTTTCCAACTCCTCAGTCAAGCTAAGCACAACATGCGTCTTAGTACCATCGTGACACGGCCACAATACTACAACAGCAACAACCCAACATGTTACAACATTTTGTAAGATGTTGCAACATCGGTCCGAAACCTCCAAAGAACGGCAAACACAACAGGAGCTACGGATCGCAAAACATTGCGAGAACTCGAGAACACCAAAATGCAAGGCGTTGCAACTTGGAAACCACAGCAGCCAGCCACAAATCAACAGGCACACTACCACAAGATCTATCACCATACCTCTGAAACTACCACTGGCAACGCAACTATCTCCACCAACAACACACCCACTACTGTACCAAAAACACCACCAATTCCATGACGTTGTTACTTGACCGCCAGAATATCCAACACGGAACGAAAACCCAATATCCTGCACAACATCACTGGCGCTCGGGACAACATTGATTCCGATTTCTGGCTGAAAAGGAAACTCTTAAAGCATTGAAATGTTATATTTGTCGGTACACACCTGCACAGCACGCCCTGACAACCATGACTACGATGCTTGGACAACCAAGATCCAGCACGGCATGTCCAGAACGACATCTCATCGCAAAGTAACTGCAACTAATCGCTAGGTATCCTTAGTCGGCATAATATGCCCCCACCCCCAACAAAGAAAACACATAGGTCACAACATGATACAACATGAGCAAGGCACAGCGACATGGCCATACCCCATACAGTGCCCAGCGCAACATACGCTGGAGGCCGGCACGCCAGCCAGGCACAAAATAATGGGGACATCGTTATACGTTCCATGGCACCACAGCGTCGCACACCTTGCTGGTACTCCGGCAGCATGCCGGTGCGGGGCACCTTCCAGGAACATCGTAGGAGTTGATAAAATGTGCAGGACAAAATTACCGATTTCTATCACTACATCCACTACTTGACCAGGATGTGCCACAACATCCGCGGCAAGATTGCCGTGGCATGAGCAGAGGTCAGGGACAACCTAATAACAGGACACTGGGACACCTAAGAGATCCAAACAGTAAGACCAGAAAAACGAGCCGAGGCGCCAAGAGACCACATTAGTAACTTGACACGGGCATGGAGTACAATGGAGTACAAGTGAACAGATCTGAACATGACTACACACACCATGCACATATTGGTACACAAATAGACAAAACATGATGAAACATAGATGAAACATACATGCATCCAGTGTATCTCACATCGTGTGTGCATGAATCCTGTTGGCTCAGCCAGGGCTTTGCGCGCATCGCCGAGAAACGTCAAGAGCCAGTGCACAGCATCACTGATTGACATCATTGATTTCGAGGAGAGAGAGCGAGAAAGAGAGAGAGAGAGAGAAATTCAGAAAGAGGGAGAGAGACACAAAAAAAAACAGACGTGACATACAAGCATGCAGTCATACAATGATACATACATACCTTATACTACAACAAATCACATTACATTGCATTGCATTACCTTGCCTTACCTTACATTACATGTACATTACATTGCATACCAGTAGTACCGCACAAGGCGGTGGCGGAAGTTTCAAAAATGGCAAACCTATAGGAGCGGTTCGTTGTTGCGAGTCATGGATGGCAGAGCAGATCCACTGATGGATCAAAAGGTGGTTGGAGCGTCGGCCTATCGATCTGTCTATCTATCTGCCTGCCTAACTAACTGACAAACTGACTGACGGACTGATTAGCTAACTAACTAACAAACTAACGAACAAACTGGCTAACTGACTAACTGACTAACTGACGAACCGACTAACTGACTAACTAACTGACTAACTGACTAACTGACTAACTGACTAACTGACTAACTGACTAACTGACTAACTGACTAACTGACTAACTGACTAACTGACTAACTGACTAACTAACTAACTAACTAACAAACTAACGAACAAACTGGCTAACTGACTGACGCACTGACTAACTGAGTAACTGACTAGCTAACTAAGTAACTAGCTGACTAACAAACTGACTAACTGACTGAGTAACTGACTAACTGACTGACTAACTGACTGACTCACTGACTAACTAATTGACAAACTAACGAACTAAGTTGTTAAGTTGTTAAGTGGTTAAGTTGTTAAGTTGTTAAGTTATTAAGTTGTTAAATTGTTCAGTGGTTAAGTTGTTAAATTGTTAAGTTGCTCAGTTGTTAAATGGCTAAGTTGTTAAGTTGTTAGTTCAGTTAGTTAACTGACATCTCAAAATTTGCTTAAACCCTCAGTTTTTAACACTTTTGACTTCCAAATGTGCTTGGCGCCACAACCGCGTGCACTTTTTCGACATCGGATGGCCATCGAATCGTCAAAAAATGCTCCGAACCCCTCACGTTTTTACGATTTTCACTTCCAAATGTGCTTCGCGCC
>BGPT01002311.1:21330-37240 GCA_003297045.1 Symbiodinium sp. clade C Y103 | reverse complement strand
ACTTCCAAAAGTGGTCCGAGCATGTGGTGTTTTTAACATTTTTACTTCCAAATGTGCTTCGCGCCACAGCGCCGTGCACTTTTTCCACATCTCAACTTCTAAAAGCGCTCTGAAGCTGACAGTTTTTAACACTTTTTACTTCCAAATGTGCTTCGCGCCACAGCACCGTGCACTTTTTCCACATCTCAACTTCTAAAAGCGCTCCGAAGCTGACAGTTTTTAACACTTTTTACTTCCAAATGTGCTTCGCGCCACAGCGCCGTGCACTTTTTCCACCTCTCATCTTCCAAAAGTTGTCCGAGGCTNCTTCCAAATGTGCTTCGCGCCACAGCGCCGTGCACTTTTTCCACCTCTCATCTTCCAAAAGTTGTCCGAGGCTGACAGTTTTTAACGCTTTTTACTTCCAAATCTGGTTCGCGCCACAACGCCGTGCACTTTTTCCACATCTCAACTGCCAAAAGCGCTCCGAATCCGACAGTTTTTAACACTTTTTACTTCCAAATGTGCTTCGCGCCATGCACTTTTTGCACAACTGAACTTCCAAAAGTGGTCCGAACCTGAGGTGTTTTAACACTTTTTACGTCCAAATGTGCTTCGCGCCTTCGCGCCACAACGGCGTGCAATTTTTCATCTCTCATCTGCTGAGATGTCTCCGCACCCGCCGCTTTAGCGAGCCTACTTCTCGACCCTCCGGAGCCACAAAACATTGGAAAAACGCAGTGTTTCGCGACTTTCCTACCTTTTCGCGCGCCTGCATCTCTTCTCTTCTGACTTTCTTCATCTTCTGACTTTCTTCATGGCTGTGCTTTTCCATCTGTCCATATTGTCGGAAGGTTTAGCTTCCAAACTTCCTTCGATAATTACATCTAAACTTGTACAGAGACTTGGACGTAGCCATGTGTTTTTCATGATCTACTTCTAAGATCTTCTAAGTGGTCGAAGGTGACAGCAAACAACCTATATAAGCTTTCCAGGAGGGCCAAAGCGTGAGCAAACATGATCAAAAAATCTTCATTTCTGTGGTACTTCACTCTGCTTGGGATACACTACCTACAAATACCTACAGTACGTGTAGCAGGGCGTGGAGTCGTCTTCAGCAAAGACTCAACGCAACAGAGCTTTTTGCAGTTGCTGCTCTGGCTGTGGAAATTGTAGGCTGAAAAGGTCAAGGCTTTCGGCGTGCCATCATACAACTATATATGCATGTGTGTGTGTGTTTGCATGCCTAGCAGTGAGAGAACGAAGGCAACCAGTCATACAGCAAATCTTGCGAAGCCGGACAAGGAATCGGGCATAAAACAGGATCCAGCACTCGACCTCAACAAGAAGTAATAAGAAGTATATAGTGAAGGCGGGGGTGTCAAACAAAATCGAAGGAAATACGAGGTGACTTAGTCGGTTCATTGGGAGAACGCGTGACTTCATAGGGCAATACTCATCACTGACGAGCCCAAACCACTGTGTAGATTGATATGAACTCACAGAGTGTGCCCCACTATGACATTGGATGATGTTGATGTTTTTGTCCTGTCCACCTGCACTCCGTTTTTGCAGTCCTGACGTGGAGTAGCTCCGACGGCACGGCTCAAGGCTCGCTGGGTATGCCACGGCGGTGGTTCCTTCGCAAGGCTCTTGGCACCTGTTGGGTCTGCGAGGCTCTCATCTTTGACTTCTTTGAGTTCTTTGACCTTTGCGATTCCTTTTGGAGTCGGTGCAATTGGTGCAATCGATGGAATTGGAGGTGCCCTTGCTGTGACCTTTGCAGCCCTTGAAGCAGTCTTTGCAGTGGCCAGAAGGGTAGCCTTGGTCTGGGCCTCTGCACCAGGTGCCAAATCAAAATCAAATCCGTTGCGGCCTTTCACACTTGCCCCGTTCGAATCGCCATGCTCTGAAACATCTGCAGGATCAACGTGGACTGTCGAGTCTTTGAGCCGAGGGATCTTGCTTGGACTTGGACGCACTGGACCCATTGGACCATCTGTCTCAGCACTTCTTTTCGGAGCTTCCGCAACCGGAGCCAAACTTGCTGGTGGGGGTTGGGGTGCAAACTTGCTCGTAGTCTTTGGAGCTGTCTCGGGTCCAGTGGCAGCATTCTTGACCAACGCCACTGATGATCCCTCAAGGTTAAACACCTCGTGATGTTTCGATAGGAACTTTCTAATGTGGCCAAAACCCTGCAAATCATGTTGACCCCACTTCACCTTCACTGACAAGGATGTAATGGGTGCGGAGCCACCTTCGGCTTCCAGTCTGGCCTGAAGAATCTGCACTGCGTTTGCCTCTGTGGCCATTGTGGGGCTGCAAGTAATAACAAATCATTTAGACACTTGGCCCACTTGGCCAACTTCTTCCAAGCAACCTGGCCATCTGGGCCGAAAATGAGAAAGCTGCGGCGAGGGCAACAGTAACGAGAGGCTCTTTCAACAGCTTAGCAATCCATACAACATGAAACATGTACGAAGCGTGTTGACGGAAGGCGGGCAACAGCTATCAAGAGCTACTATTTGCGATACTCTTTATCCCCAACTGCCCCGCAAGTAGGACTAGAACCTAAGAAGGCTTTGTGCCCAACTCTGTCTGAGACTTTTCATTGATGACCAATGATTCTCGTCCCCGCCCACAACTACCCACTGCAGTGATGAACGCAGGTACATGTACCTTTGCAGGTCATCGTGTGCGCAAGAACGATCGTGCACGCGCATGTTTGAAAGATTACGCATACACAGACACAGACACACACACACAGAATGATATCGACATTTTACATGCCGATGAATACTTACATATTATTACAAATATCGATATGCGTATATATATATATGTGTGTGTGTGTGTATGTATATATATATATATCTATATATATATATATATGTATATGTATATGTATATATATATAACTATATATATATGTATATATATATGTATATGTATATATATTTATATACATCTGTGTGTGTGCGCGTAATGATATACATTTCAATACACACATGTGTGTGTAAATGTGGTCGGCACTCCCCCACCCAAAAAAAACTGTCTGTATGCCTATTTGCTTTCCTATGCCAATGTCTACGTACATGTAAATAGTAGCAAGTCTGCATACGCCCATCTTACATGTCAGTTCTTTGGCGGGTGCAATCGAAAATGAGACATGCCCTCAGCAAAACGCATCCTTGTGAAAGCAAAGTGCAATGGAAGAAAGGACACCAAATCAATCCGGAACCTGCACTGTATCCAAGTCACCCAAGCAGAAATCGTCCAAGGCTGGTCAAACCTTTGAAATTTCAACCGACGGAGTTGTAGCGACCAAAGTTGTTGTTAATTTCAGCTGGCAGAAGCATGCAGAAGCACTCATGGGGCTGAGCAAGCCCCACATTAGGACATTGATAAAGTAGCAGGCCTTTAAAAATCACACAGTATTAGCTTGATGATCAAACTTTTGGTTTCAGAATCTGACAATAGATAACGTCAAGTGAGCTTCCAAAAAGATAGCCAAAGGAGACCCAGAGATTCCAAAGGAACTTTTTCTGAATTTTCACTTCTTGAGCCTTAACTGCCAAATTGTTGTAGATGAGGTCGCCGAAGTGCTGGACCCCTTGCACACTCTTCTGGCCGACCAACTTGCACACACACACACACATACACGTCCCACACGCACACGCGCACTTGTACATGAATATATATATATATATATAGGTAAGTGTATATATATATATATATATTTATTTATTTATTTAATTTGTTTATATATATATATATAGATATAAACTATAGATGATTTAGAATTGCGTATGTATATATATATATACATATATCTGTGTGTGTGTGCAAATACAGATATTGTCAAATGATGTCAAATGTGCGTATGCACTTGCATTTTGTGCGCGCCGAAGTTTGCCTGCGCGTCTGAGCGTAGGTTGTGCTTATGTTTTTTTTGTTTCTTGGTACTTCTGCATCGCATCGGTTGCTTGTCCCATTCTGACCCATGCCAATAGCATAGTGACTCTATTTGCAAGCCAAGGGGCGCCAATTTTGTAGGCCTGACCTTCCGCGTCACCATATCAAGGGGTTTGATACCCTGCGGATAGTGTGAGAGGATGATGCAGGATATGGAAATTATGACATAAACATTGGGTCATGACCAGAGGTCAGGAAAGGCCGTGCCGTCTGAAATGTTGCTTGGAATGCTTGCATGAGTGATGGTCCAGTACCTTCAAGTAGAAGATATCTAGTGTCCAAAAAATTGGGGTGTGGCATTGTGGTGATTACCATTTGTTGCGGAAAGTAGTTTTGCTTGTCTATCCACCCTGATGTTCATTCAATTCCAACACTCACTTACATGTTGCCGTACCACCATAGACCAGCACGCAAAAATCATACGGGCGTCAACCCAGCATTGAACGAAAAGGATAAGACTGCGTGCCCAATTCCAAACCCACATTTCCTGAGCAAAGCCGATTCCTCTCGACAAAATAAATGATTCTGTGCTGTAGGCAATCCAAAGTGTGTAAGGCAAAGCGAGTCACCTGGACATTCTCACTCTCTTCACTTGCTTGAGCGCGCTCCAGAAGGCCTGAGAAACAGGCAGGAAGGCATTGTCTTCCATCCTATACATCTATATGGTATGTATGTATGTATGTATGTGTGAGTGTATCTATCTATCTATCTATCTATCTATCTATCTATCTCTCTCTCTATCTATCTATCTATCCATCAATCCATCCATCCATCCATCCATCCATCTATCTATCTCTCTCTCTCTCTCTTTATCTATCTATATATCTAACTATCCATGTATCTATGTATCTATCTATCTATCTATGTATCCATCCATCTATCCATCTATCCATCTATCCATCTATCCATCTATCCATCTATCCGTCTATCCGTCTATCCATCTATCCATCTATCTATCTATGCACGTATCTATGTATCTATGTATCTATGCATCTATGTATCTATGTATCTATGTATCGATCTATCTATCTATCTTTCTATCTATCTATCTATCTATCTTGTATCTATGTATGTGTGTATGTATCTATGTATGTATCTATGTATGTATCTATGTATGTATCTATGTATGTATCTATGTGTGTATCTATGTATGTATGTATGCATGTATCTATGCATGCTATGTATGTTATGTATGTTGTGTATGCAATGTATGCTATGTATGCTATGTATGTATATGTATATGTATGTATGTATGTATGTATGCATGCATGCATGCATGCATGCATGCATGCATGCATGCATGTGTGTATGTATGTATGAAAGTATGTATGTATGTATGTACGTATGTACGTATGTACGTATGTACGTATGTACGTATGAAATATGTATGTATGTATGTATGTATGTATGTGTGTATGTATGTTTTTATGTTTTTATGTTTTGATGTATGTATGTATGTACGTATGTATGTATGTGTGTGTCTATGTATGTATGTATGTATGTATGTATGTATGTATGTATGTATGTATGTATGTATGTATGTTATGTATGGTATGGTATGGTATGGTATGGTATGGTATGGTATGGTATGGTATGGTATGGTATGGTATGGTATGGTATGTATGTATGTATGTACGTATGTTATGCATGGTATGTGTGTTATGTATGTTTTGAATGGTATGTATGTTATGTTATGTTATGTTAACTTATGTCATGGTATGGTATGGTATGGTATGTGTGTATGTATGTATATGTGTAGGTAGGTAGGTAGGTAGGTAGGTAGGTGGGTAGGTCGGTAGGTAGGTAGGTAGGTACGTAGGTACGTAGGTAGGTAGGTAGGTAGGTATGTCTGTCTGTGTGTATGTATGTATGCACCTATGCACCTATGCACCTATGTATCTATGTATCTATGTATCTATGTATCTATGCATCTATGTATCTATGTATCTATGCATGTATGTATGTAAATAGGTATGCGCACGTGTGTGTGTGTGTGTATGTATGTTTGCATGTATGTATGTATGCAAATATGCATGGATGCACATATATCTACCTATCTATCTATCTATCTATCTTTCTATCTATCTATCTATCTATGTATCTGTGTATTTATGTTTGTATGTATCTATGTGTCTATGAGTCTATGTATCCATGTATCTATGCATCTATGTATGTATCCATGTATGTATCTATGTATGTATGTATGTATGTATGCATGCATGCATGTATGTGTGTAGGCATGTAGGTATGTAGGTATGTAGGTATGTAGGCATGTAGGTATGTAGGTATGTAGGTATGTAGGTATGCAGGGATGTAGGTATGTAGGTATGTAGGTATGTAGGTATGTAGGTATGCAGGGATGTAGGTATGTAGGTATGGAGGTATGTAGGTATGTAGGTATGTAGGTATGTAGGTATGTAGGTATGTAGGTATGTAGGTATGTAGGTATGTAGGTATGCAGGGATGTAGGTATGTAGGTGTGTAGGTATGTAACTATGTAGGTATGTAGGTACGTATGTAAGTATGTGTGTATGTATGTGTGTATGTGTGTGATATGATATGGGATCTTATTTGCGCCATTTTCAGCTTTGTAGTTGTGAACCCGGCCTTGGACAAGTCGAGCAGGAGGCAGAGCAGGGAATGCCGGCGCAAGAGACACTGTTGCTGGAGAAGTTGTTTTTGCTGGGTCTTGATGCTCACGGATATCCTGCACCTCCGCCAACTCAAACAGGCTTAAGTGTTCAAATGATTTGGAATTGTTGAGTCAAGGCAATTATAGGCAATCCCATCCTACAACCATGGTGCGGAACCCGGATCATTTTGGAACACACGATAAGGATCATTTTGGAACACAAGAGACACAACCCTGATAAGGATCATTTTGGAACACAGACGAGGTCTTGGGAAATCCTCTTCTCAACTAGCCATTTAGGGTTTATTGGGGGTGGTCACACTGACCTCATCCTGATCTTGGGAGATCTGCTTCTCAACTAGCCATTTAGGGTTTNGGGGGGTCATGCTGATCTCATCCTGGTCTTGGGGGATCTTTTTTCAACCAGCCATTTAGGGTTTATTTGGGGGGGGGTCCTACTGATCTCATCCTGATCTTGGGAAATCTTCTTCTCAACTAGCCATTTAGGGTTTACTCTTTTTTTTTTTGGGGGGGGGTCATACCATCCTGATCTTGGGAGATCTTCTTCTCAACTAGCCATTTAGGGTTTATTTGGGGGGAGGTCATACTGATCTCATCCTGGTCTTGGGAGGTCTTTTTTCAACCAGCCATTTGGAGTTTATTTGGGGGGGTCACACTGATCTCATCCGTGATGGTGATGATGATGATGATGATGATGATGATGGTGATGGTGATGATGATGATGATGAGGAGGAGGAGGAGGATAATGATGGAGGGCGACGACCACCACGACGACGACGACGACGATGATGATGGGTGATGGATGATGGATGATGCATCATGATGATGATGATGATGATGATGATGATGATGATGGTGATCAGTGATGATGGTGATGATGGTGATGATGGATGAGGATGATGATGATGATGATGATGATGATGATGATGATGATGATGATGATGGTGATGATGATGATGATGATGATGATGATGATGATGATGATGATGGTGCTGATGATGATGATGATGATGATGATGATGATGATGATGATCGACGACGACGACGACGACGACGACGACGACGACGACGACGACGACGAGGAGGAGGAGGAGGAGGAGGAGGAGGAGGAGGAGGATGATGATGGACGACGACGACGACGACGACGACGACGACGACGACGACGACGACGACGACGACGACGACGACGACGATGAGGACGACGACGACGACGATGATGATGCCGCGTTCCAAAATGAGTAATAAACGCGCGTTCCAAAATGAGTATTATCACGCGTTCCAAAACGATACCCTTTCCCCATGGTGCCGCAGCAGGTGCCACCTTAATGCTTGGCCCGCTTGGCCCGCTTAGCCCGCTTGGCCCGCTTGGCCCGCTTGCACTTTGCACTGGTGGTGAACTTTCCTGCTTTGTCACATCCTCCTTGACAATCTCGCCTGACACCACGTGCGTATTGCAATACTTGTGATACCGTGGGATAGTGCTTTTTAATGTTTCTTGTGAGTCTGGGCGCACATGCAGCAGTGATGCCATGTCTTCCTCCGTTGCCCAAGGCAAAGGTCAAGCTTCTGACCAGTTCAACATCACTGCAACTGCTTACCGGCACCCTTGATTGCTTGATGAAAACGGGTCGAGCTAGAGACTAGATCTCACCGGTCAGCCTGCGTGAGCGTCTTCCAAAGAGAGCGGGTCAGCCTCTGACATTTTCAAGTTGTTTCAAGTTGTTCAAACAAGTGGCATGTTGCCACAATCACATCAGCAGGGCCTGGTACAGCTGCGCTTCAAACGGATGCCAATCTCCAAAGCCTCAAGGGTGGAGCCAAACTCAGCAATTTTTAAAAATGGGAACGCATTAGTTTTGAACCTGCGACAACCTCCTATCTCTGCCCATCTTCCCGACGCATTGAAGTCGCTCGGGAAAGTCTGACAGGGGAAGTCATGAAAGTCGAGGTTCCTTGTCTCCTGTGCTTTGCTTTTCCACCTTCCTAATATGATGTTCATCCAATACTCTCTGCCTGCATGCCCACACATACTCTTCCAGAACATGCTCTTTTAAAACTGTGAAATCAGCACTGCTTTATTTCTTACCGTGTCGTCAGTCTCTAATAATTTCTGTGGGTTCTGCTCCTTCTGTGTTGTGCCAGATGCAGCAGAAGCAAGCCGTCGAGAGAGCTCAATGAAATGTAAATGTAAAAGCACACGCGCCATCTTGGACCACTGAAGAACAAGAAATGAAATGAAACTATTGAATGCGAAGTTTTTGATCCTCATACCTAAGATTGAATTGCCGAATCCTCTTTTCTTAGCAAATGTTTCATGAGGGTAGCCTAGCCAAGGGCCCATGACGTTCTGAAAGCACAACAGCCCCTTGCCTGGCCACGAAGGTTCAGGATTTGGTTCCTGGGTTCAAGGTGCAAATCAGAACTGAAAGCGGCTGTACCCTCCACTTCTTTATACTTCTTTAAGATCACGGACTGAAAACTGCCCTTTGTGCAAAGCTATTAATGTGCGCCTGCTGCCCTGCGGCTTGACTTTCAGAAGTGCTTGGAAATTGCGCCTTGGATCGAATCGACAAACAATTTTCCTGCACAGGTCATGGTAACTGGCCAAGCTGACTTCTTCCTACAAACAAGGCTTTTGTCATAACATCTTAGTAAACTATCTGCCCTTCTGACCCACGCGCTAAATCAGCCAAGCGAAAAAGTCAGCTGCTTTTGAGCCTGAGAAACTTCTGTTTTCTTTCGACTCTGTGCGTTGCCTGCCACTACAGTGACGCGAGGCTGCTTCTCAAATCATGAAATGCAAATGGAAAGGGCGTGCTCGCATACTATTTGCCCTTTTCGGAAAGCCTATCTCCCTTGGGCCTGCATACTCAATTCTGCAACTTCGCCCAAAATAAAAACTGGTTTGTCGAAGCCGCTCCCCTCTGCCCTTCTGAACAAGTGAAAAAATGCTTCGAAAGCCTTTAATCTGCGCCACTGTCATACCAGCAATTGGACAAGGAGAGATGTGTATTGAGAGAATATGTGGCGCCACCTTTTTAACTTGTTTGGCTTCAAATTGAGAAAAAGGTCGCGCCAAATCCGTTCTCCACTGCACAAATATATAATCCAGTCTTAGCATCTGGTAACTTTGGTACATACATCCATCGAGCAAGAAATGCTTGGGATTCTTAAGAAGCGCATCTTCCATTCCTTGCCAAGACTGGGTGATGTTTTCACGCAGAGGTCTTGAGGAAAAGGAGTGCAAGAATCCAAGTGGTTGTCCTCTCATTACATTGCATTGGATTAGATTGCATTGCATTACATAACATTAGATTCCATTTCATGACATTAGATTACATTGCATTACGTTTGACATTAGATTACATTACATGATATATAGATTAAATTGCATCACATTAGATTCCATTACATGACATTAGATTACATTACATTACATTACATTCACAGCACTCACGCTGAATATGTTCTTTTATATTATGTGTGTGCATGGGCATGCGAACGCCTGGTCGCAGATGCAACCCAGTGGGATGGACGCAGCGGGGTTTGAGTTCGCAGGGGGGGGCTCACAGTTCGAAATAATTATAATAGAATGATGGCGAACAACAGGGCCAAACCAGTTCGACGTGATAGATCATTCAGTCTGCCCCCAATTCATTGCTAAAGCAAATCCAACTCCATCTAGCAAGCTAGCTTTCGTGAATAGATCCAGGAGCAATCACCAAGTTAAAAACTGAGCCATGGGTAGCAGTCTAGGTACGCTGTAAAGGGTTCTATCCATGAAAGTCATGAAAGTTGTTGTCTCTTCTTGCTAGTCCTGTCCACATGCGCGCAATATCGCGCAATATTTGCACAGTATAGCGGGCACGTTGCGCAACATACATCTAATTACTGTACATCTACATACAGTGAACGCAATGCCCTCAAAGCAAACTGGGCCTACGAAGGCAGATAGGTCCCACAAACTTGGCGAAACGATTTGATTGGGAATGCATCAACTCGCAGCAACAGATTATGAAGCCATGTGGAACAATACAAAATATGTAAGACTCAGGGGAAGGCTCAGGCACGCCACCTTCAGAAACACTAAAGTGAAAAAACAATGATAATATCAATATCACAGTGCAATACATTGTAAGTTTCACCACGCCATAAGCTGAGACGTTCACTTGGTTCAGGCGCATCCGAAGCTGCCCTAATCTTCACCTCTAGAATGCTGGTTGGCGAAATCTGCCAACATGCGTCAAGACCTTTCTGGCTATCCATCCGCCATACAACTGCTCACATCCTCACACATCTTCACACCGGGCCATCTCTGCAACAGGGACATTTATGACTTGTGTCACATCTCAGGGCCGGACTTTTTTCCAAGCCTCACCACGGAGCTCACCTCAAAGGTTTAGAAAATTCGACACGAACTGAACTGCATCGACTGCCACAGATTCCAGGGTAGCCATAGCCAGGAGTAACGCAAGATAAAGCAAGCCAAGAAACTGCTCAGCAGAGAGTCCAAGCATTGATGCTGGTACTGCTGCAACTGGCTGTCAGAGCGAGAAACGCCCCAAACTCTCACCTCGCTCAGAGTTTCCAACTGCCAAAGCCCAAGGGAAAGCCCTGGCCAAAAAAACCTGAGGACGCTAGGATATCATGTCGCATCATGTCGCACCGGCCTCGGTTACCTCCAAGTCAGCCGGACCAAAAACTAAGTCTGCCTCACAGTGCGGACCGTGACAAGTTGCGAAATCAAGAAGGGGCTAGGGGCGCTTGCCATAGCAGTTCCAAGCCCTTCGCCTCCAAAGGCACCTGCTGCATGCCTTCCAAAGATGAAGATAAGGCCATCTGACCGTCAACCCACACCTGCAACTGTAGCTGACTGTAGCTATGTTCAAGCTATGTTTGAGTGTCAAGTGTGTCAACATCCAGTGGATTGTGGGGTATGAGCCTCAGTGCCTTCATGTCATGGAGAACAATTTTTTTGCATCGCATGGTAATTTACTCCCACTGGCAACACCGTGAAAATGCAAGATTTGTCAAGTTGCCATTGCTGGTACTGCCGCCGCTTGGATGGTTAAGAGCCCTGGTTTGGCCTCAATCGTCTGAAGGTTTGATCGCAATGCCAAGTGCACCCACTCTGCTTCTGATAAAGGATCACCTGCAGCCAATGCAAATCACAAGTACCCTGACAAAGGCGACACTTGTTTGATGTTCAACATCTATGTGCTTGCAAAAAGCAACAAACCTGTGAATAGAGGAAGCAAAACCCCACACCTTTTTTTAGCCCCCTGATTTGTACGGATTCGAGGTGGTTATCGCCAGAAGTCAAACGATTAGTTTCCAGCACAGACATTTTGTTAGCCTTTACCACAGCCTGTGATCAAAAACAGTGGGAATGTGTTTGCTACAGCACTTGGCTGCACATATTTCCAAACAAAAAGGGAGAAAAACACTAAACAATTTCAATGGTTTTATCCTGGCTGTGTTGCTCGTGGAAAACCTAATCACCACACCTGAAGATGAAATATGGCATTACAGCGTCATTACAGCAAAACTACTCTCATCTGTTCTACATACTGCACCATCCATTTACAGAGGTTTCCCTTCCATGACAAAATTTTTCATTGGTGGTGTAANGGTGGTGGGGGGGTGGTGGGGGGGTGGTGGGGGGGGTATGTTGTTTCTATGATACATATCATATCATATATATATATTTATATTTATATGTGTGTGTGTGTACGCTATAAATATATATATATATATATATGATATTCATGCTATACACATGATCTCTATATATATATGTGCTACATATGATATACATGCCATATATACTACTTTTTATATGCAATACAAATATATATATATATATATATATATGTGTGTGTGTGTGTGCATGTACCAGTAGTACCGCACAACACGGTGGCGGAAGTTTCAACAATAGGAAACCTATAGGAGAGGTTCGTTGCTGTGAATGATGAATGACAGAGCGAACCCACTGATGGACCGACAGATGGTTGGAGGCAGCGCAGTGTTGCTGTAATGTTGTTGTAGTTGTGGTTGGATTGGTAGTTGCAGTTGTAGCTGTAGGCGTAGTAGTTGTAGTTGTAGATGTAGTTGTGGTTGTAGATGTAGTTGTGGATGTAGTTGTGGTTGTAGTTGTAGATGTAGATGTAGTGGTGGTTGTAGTTGTGGTTGTTGTAGTGTAGCTGTCACGCAGTTGAAGTTACAGTTGTAGTTGTAGTTGTAGTTGTTGTTGTTGTTGCTGTTGCTGTTGTTGTTGTTGTCGCTGCTGTAGTTGTAGTTGAGTGGTAGTGGTAGTTGTAGTGGTAGTGGTAGTTGTAGTTGTAGTGGTAGTTGTAGTGGTAATTTAGTTGCAGTTGCAGTTATGATGTACTTGTTGTTGTTGTTGTAGTGAGAGTGGTGGTGGGAGCAGGAGTGGTAGTTGTTGTGGTAATGGCAATTGAAGTGGTATTGTAGCTGTGGTGGTAGTGTAGTTGTAGTTGTAGTAGTAGTTGTTGTTGTAGTGTTAGTGTTAGTGGTAGTGGTAGTGGTAGTTGTAGTTGTAGTTGTATAGTAGTAGTACTAGTAGTAGTACTAGTAGTAGTACTAGTAGTAGTACTAGTAGTAGTACTAGTAGTAGTACTAGTAGTAGTACTAGTAGTAGTAGTACTAGTAGTAGTACTAGTAGTAGTTGTAGTAGTAGTTGTTGTTGTTGTTGTAGTAATAGAAGTAGTAGTAGTAGTAGTAGTAGTTGTTGTTGTTGTTGTTGTTGTTGTTGTAGTTGTAGTAGTAGTTGTTGTTGCAGTTGTAGCTGTAGTCGTAGTAGTTGTAGTTGTAGATGTGTTGTGGTTGTAGATGTAGTTGTGGTTGTAGATGTAGTTGTAGGGGTGTCGAATAGTTTTTGGATTTTTTTTGGGCAAGGTTTTGGATTTTTTTTTTGGTTTCTGCTCTGGTACCATTTGCCTTGTATTTGCAACAGTTTGAAACTTGAACCTGTCATTTTGCATGGTATTTGCTGCATTTTGGTATGCTCACCGTCCATTTTGCATGGTATTTGCTACATTCTGGCATGTTCGCCTTCCATTTGGCATGGTATTTGCTACATTTTGGCACTTGAACCTTTCATTTTGCATGATATTTGCACATGTTGGTACTTGCAACGTTTATGTGGGTTTCTTTTAGGGTTTCNTTTGCATGATATTTGCACATGTTGGTACTTGCAACGTTTATGTGGGTTTCTTTTAGGGTTTCATTTAGGGTTTCTTTAAGGTTTCTTTAGGGTTTCATTCAGGGTTTCATTCAGGGTTTCATTGAGGGTGTCATTTATTGCATCTTTAGGGTTTCTTAGGGTTTCATTTATCATACCTTTAGGGTCCGACACGAAGTGGCGCCCAAGCAAAACCAGTTTATAGAATTCACCCCCTTTTTTCCCCCTAGTGGTCAACGCCCTAAGGGCATCATCTGGGCAGTCCGGGCCGCGTGTTAGATGCGCATCTAACCCGCGGCCTCAAAAACCTAACCCAAACCCCCTTTTATCTGACCGGAGGGCCTCACATCTAACGCGTTTTGGCCTTTATCTAACACGTTGTGGCCTTCATCTAACACGTTTTGGCCTTCATCTAACAGCGCGTTGTCTTAGATGAGATTTTTTCCGGTTAGGTGGAATTTACTGTTTAACCGCCTTTTCCGGTTAGGTGTGCCAGGGACCTTGTCTGAGAAGAGCCCCGCTTTCATCTATGAAACTTTTTCGGATCAGGCCCGAAACCCCCCCCCTACCTGAGCTTAAGCTGCATGACCCACAGAATTGGGGACATGTGGGAAAGAGCCTGAGTCTGGCTCACCTTAAGATACTTCTTTTGGGTCTGTTCAGCGCGGTAATCATGCAATGCTTTGCTTCACAGGGGCCTTCAATGGTATGGTCGTAAATCCTGTGACAATGATGGGTGCTGCTGGATGATCTTGAATATTCTTGCAAGTCTTTGCCCCCTTGACCGTGCGTGCATACCCTTGGCAGCCCTTGTTCGCGCAGCCATCACAAGGAGGCCAAGCATGATGGCATCAAATTATTAGCTTGGTGGGGGGTTGGCACAATTTATGGCTTCCAAATTTCTTGGCTTTAAGCGCCAATGGCCGTGATTATAGAGGAAAATATGTTTTGATTCTTTTTGGTCGAGGGCTGAAATGATTGCTCATCATCAAAACATTGCAATGATAGCATGCCTGCGCTCAGCAACACACAAAGACACAAAGAAGCCAACCAAGTGAGCAATGGGATTACGGAAGATCTTTCCCACGGCTTTTGTCATGCAACCACAGATGCTTTGCCAGCGCGGGAATCAGGCATAAGCCGTATTCGTACTTGCGGCAAAGCAGCGCAACAAGCAAGACCGAGAAGGAAAGCGCAACAAGCAAACACATGCTGCCTTCACGCAGGGGTGCATAAGTACAAGTTCAGAACATATCTGCATCATATTGAAGATGAGATGCTTCTTTTGTGAAATGCCGCTGCATAAATCCACAAAGCTATAGAAGCTGTAGTAAAGCTTGTTCCCTGAAATACGATGATGCACATTGTTGTCTCAGCGCAGCAGATTAGGGAGGCTGCGTGTACTATTCTTTTCTTTCCTTGCTTGGCCACAGTCGCGTGCATTCTCGGTACCGTCATGATTGCGGTCCGCATCATAAACTTTGCAGTGCAGGGAAAGCGCTATTGGCTGCCCCACGCAAATTATTAGCGACAAGCAGGGCAATATCGCGGTGGTCTTTTGCCATCCTCCGGCTTTTCTTCCTCGATCCATTTTCTCTTGCAAGCAGCTTTGCGGCAGGTCTGNTAGCGACAAGCAGGGCAATATCGCGGTGGTCTTTTGCCATCCTCCGGCTTTTCTTCCTCGATCCATTTTCTCTTGCAAGCAGCTTTGCGGCAGGTCTGCAACCCGACTTTTCGTTGTCCCCGCGATGGACAGTTCATGCACCGGAGGCTCTGGCCATTGCCCGTGCCGACCACGACGGGGTAAATAGCGGTACAAGTCTTGCAAGTGAAGTAATCATTCCCCACCAATTTGCGCATTTGTGGCTGCAACTCTTCTTGGCACTGCGAGCATATGATGCCATCCAGGGGCATGGTGACCATTTNAAGTGAAGTAATCATTCCCCACCAATTTGCGCATTTGTGGCTGCAACTCTTCTTGGCACTGCGAGCATATGATGCCATCCAGGGGCATGGTGACCATTTGGGACGCAAACTCTAGGAGCGCCTTGCTGCTTGAGCACCGGCAACATCGCATCTCAGCCCTTTGCATTTGCAAA
>BGPT01002311.1:0-16636 GCA_003297045.1 Symbiodinium sp. clade C Y103 | reverse complement strand
TGCAGCATTTCTGAGGTCCACCTCGTATTTACGCGGTACTTGCAGCATTTCTGACTTCCAGCCTCGTATTTACTAGGTATTTGCAGCATTTCTGACTTCAAGCTTTTAACTAGGTATATGCTACCTTTTGGAAGACCTACATAATGCATACATTCCCTCAAAGTACCTACGTACTACCGAAAACCATCTATATGCTACGTATCTACTTCCCGTTTACCTCCACAACATTACATATGTTTAATGTATGGTTCCTGCATACTATTGATATACCACACACATGCTTCTATATCGTACCTTTGAACTACCCACATACTACCTAAAGACGATCTGTATACTTCATCAACCCTCCCCACCCCAAAATATATATATATATATATATTATTTGTTTGTATATCATATATGTATGTACTACTATATATGCAAAATACATACATATATGTATATACATATATACATTCAAATGTTTATATGTCAATTGTTTCATGCACATGTAAATATAAATATATATATATATATATACGTCATACATATTATATATATATATATCATACATAATTGTATACATATATGTATATATGTCATACATATCGTATGTATACATCATACATATCATATTATGTATATATCTTATATTTCACATACAATGTAATATATGTATATATATATATATGTATATATATATATATGTATATATATATATGTAAATATATATATGTATATGTATATATATATATTCATATATATACACCATATGTATAGCATACATATATGAAATATCATAGAGACAACATCCCCCCACCCCACCCCCCCACCCCAACCACCCCCCCACCACACCACAGGGGGGGGACACATCCACAGGGGGGGGAGGGAGAAGAGTTTAATACATACCATACATCAGACCCCTCCCCCTCACCCGGGGGGGGGGGCCGAGCGACGCTGCACCATGTATATATATATATATATACATGGGTGTGAGCCGTGCGCCCCCAGCATCCACGGCCTGAAGATCGGGTCCACTCAGGTGAGTCTACAGCAAAAAAATCAAACAGTCGATGAATCCCCCTTGAAATTCACGCCAAGGGGTCAAGGCCCACATTCTATTGCTATAAACCGTGGGGTGCGCAAGAAAGCCTACAAAATGCACGGGTGCGAGTGGAAATTTGTTCATGCAAAATGCTCGGGGCTGACAAATCAACCCATTTTTTCATATCACCCTTTTTGTAGGGATGCATTTTTATATAGCCCAAATTTCTGATTTCAACATTATTCTGAAAATGAATTTTATGAATGATCTGGGACCCTAGGGCCCAAAAAAGGCATCATTTTGTAAGAAACTGCTGTTCTGCCATTTGCCCGCATTTTTTTTCACTCAGCCCTCGATTGTCTTTAGGGATCAACCCACCCTTTTTGTAAGGAAATGGGCCCGTGGCTCACACGCACCAAGAGCACTACAGGAGGTTTGCGAAGTGCAGCCAAAATCCCCGCAAAAGTCTGCAAAACATGTCTTCCCTCTAGAATGGCCCCAAAAAGTCGGCAAACCCTTTCTTACAAAATGCATGGCCCCAAACCAGGCAAGTTTTAAAACTGCATTTTGACATTGCTATATGACAATGATTTTAAACGTTAATCATCATTTTTTGTTCATGCAATATGCCAGGGCGCAGGCACCTCCCTACAAAATAACCCCTTGAAATGGGCCTTGGGGCCTTCCAAATTAGCACATGCTACAAAATGGCTGGGCTGGGTAGGTGATAATGGTTTACGACAAAATGACCCCCAAAAAAGCCTTCATATGGGCCTTTAGGCCGACAATTTCATAGGGGAAATTTCAACGGGGATGCCGATAATATTTTACAGAAAGTTTTCCATGTGTTTGTGTATCTGCTTGCTGCGACAGACATTGCCAGCACCCTGCGCAGCATCGGACGAGCTAGCCAAACTAGGGCCCAAGCAACTACCGTTTAAGCACGGCTTCCCACCAAATCTTACTGAAAAACTTGCTGTCCTGCACCATGCAAATTCAATGGTCAGGGAAGAATCACCAGGTCTTGAATGCATTTGAATGACTTCAACATGCCTGTTTTTTTCGGTTTATCCCTGACTGCATCCGTTTCGTTTGGTACCTTGGTGAGTAGAGCCATTCGATGGCGCGATCGCGTGAGCCACGAGTGAACAGAAGCACTTCCTGGCCCCGGGAAAGGTCTCACTGGCAATTGGAGTCGCTGCTCACCACACGGGCACGCGTGCAGATCACGCATCATTGCCGTCTGCAATCTGTCTAGCTGCTTCGCTATGTGATTCATTCAGTTCCATTATATGATGTGTTGAAGTCATTAGTGCCTGGTGCCTTAGAGTATCTTTTGTCTCCCGCAGTGCCCAGGATGCAATGGACCAAATGGATCGAAATATCATGCAGGAGTGCTTCATCTAACATGCCACAAGAATCACCAGCCTATACCTCGAACAGTCGGGTTGTCTAATGGAGTCTGAAGTGCCACCAATAGGCAGTGGGAACCCCAGCTGAGTTGTCTAAACTCCTCTTTACGGATTTTCAAAAATTTGAAGAGAGCTGAGATGTGAAGAGAGCTGAGATGTAAAGAGAGCTGAAATGTGAAGAGAGCTGAGATGTGGAGAGAGCTGAGATGTGGAGAGAGCTGAGATGTGCAGAGGGCTGAGATGTGGAGAGAGTTGAGATGTGCAGAGAGCTGAGATGTGAAGAGAGCTGAGATGTGGAGAGAGCTGAGATGTGGAGAGAGCTGAGATGTGGAGAGGGCTGGGATTTGGAGAGAGCTGAGATGTGGAGATTGCTGAGATGTCAGATAGCTGAGACGATGTGAGATAGCTGAGATGTGGAGAGTGTGATTTGCTAGGCAGTGAATGGAGGTCGCATTGGAATTGCTTCTTCCAAGTGATGCTTGGGGCACGAAACCCTATGTTTTCTCGCATAAAGTGGTTCCCGGCGTCGATGTGGGGAACCTTGTTTGTGCGACTGGTGCGGTTTTCGTTTGTTTCATCTCGGACGCGTCCTCCATGCTAAAGTTGCATTCAGATGTGCAGATCGTATTGGATTGGCTGCTTCCATGTTTGTGTTCGCAGCTTTGGTTGACGCAATTCTATTGTGGTTTGCACGTCAGTGATTGCAGGTGGTATTGGAATTGCTTCTTCCATTTGGTTCTTGGAGGGTAGAAATCGCACAAAACCCTATGTCTTCTCGCATAAAATGGCTCCCGGCGTCGATGTGGGGAACCTTGTCTGTGTGACGGGTGCGGGCTGCGTTCGGGCGCGTCCTCCATGCTAAAGTTGATTTGGAAGAAGGTCACGGAGATGATGCAACGCGCTGTGCCAATGGGTTTGGTGATCCAGGGTTGCAGTTTGCATTGGGGTAGTTGCTTACATGTTCGTGTTTGCAGCTTTGGTTGACGCTTTTCTTTTGCGATTTGCACGGCGGTGGTTGCAAATCGCATTGGAATGCTTGCGTGCAGCTGATGCTTGGAGGTGAGAAATCGCACGGAATGGCTGCGTCAAGGTTTCTCGCTGCTGCGGCTGCGTGTGTAATTCTATTGTCTTTTGCAGCTGAGAGTCGTGAAACATATTGGAATGGCTGCATCAAGGTTGCGATGGTGATTTGCAGCAAATGTTCTTTTTAATTTTGGCGCGGATGATTTTCCTTTTAAAATTCCTTCTCAAAAGATCTCAAAAGTGCTCCAAAATCGGCTTTTTTTTGGCTTTGGCGCCGAGATCCGGTCTTGGAGCTGCAATTTGTATGTAAAAGCCTCTCTGTGTAAAAGCTTTTCTGTGTGCAAAAGCTTCTGTAAGAGCTTCTGTGTGTAAAAGCTTCTGCTTGCAAAAGCTTCTGTGAGTAAAAGCCTCTGTGTAAAAGCTTCTGTGTGTAAAAGCTTTTGTGTGTAAAAGTTTCTGTGTGTAAAAGCTTTCGTGTGTAAAAGCTTTCGTGTGTAAAGGCTTCTCTGTGTAAAAGCTTCTGTGACCTTTTGTGTGTAAAGCTTCCGTGTGGAAAAGCTTCTGTGTCAGAAAGTGTTCGTGTGTAAGCGCCTCTCTGTGTAAACGCCTCTCTGTGTAAAAGCTTCTCTGTAAAAGCTTTTGCGTGTAAAGTTGTTGTGTGTAAAACGGCTTTTATGTGTAAAAGCCTTTGTGTGTGAAAGTTGTTGTGTGTAAAAGCTTCTGTACGTCAGTGATGGGAAGAGAGCTGAGATGTGAAGAGAATCGAGATGTGAAGAGAGCTGAAATGGGAAGAGAGCTGAGATGTGAAGCGAATCGAGATGTGAAGAGAGATGAGATGGGAAGAGAGCTGAGATGTGAACCGAATCGGGATGTGAAGAGAGATGAGATGAGAAGAGAGCTGAGATGTGAAGCGAATCGAGATGTGAAGAGAGCTGAGATGGGACGTGCGCTGAGATGTGAAGATACTAGAGATGTGCAGAGAGTAGAGATGTGAAGACAGTGGAGGTGTGATGAAGGTAGAGGGTTGCAGAAAATCGGGAAGTGAAGATAATAGGGAACTGAAGAGAATAGAAAACAGCAGGGAAACAGGAGTGAAGAGAGTACTGAAGTGACGAGAGTAGGGAAAGAAATTCGTCGGGAGAGAAAAGCGTGTCAGGTCTCGGGATGCAGAGCTGTCAGCCGGAATGGCTTTCAAGGCTCAGAGATGCCCACCGCAAGGCGGATCGAGAGAAAGTGACATCATCAGAACAGGAAATCGAAAGAAAGAAATGTCAGGGACAGAAAGATGTCCAGACGAACAGCAAGCAACAAAAAGTTTTGTCAAGATTCAAAGATGTCAATCAAGAACAAAATTCCAAGAGCTGACGCAGTCAACGGCCCGGACAGCCAGGCCGCCATGCGTCGTTCCTATAGGCTCTCCCTTTTATTTATAGCCATGTCCCCTTCTCGAAACTTTCGTCACCCGGCTTGCCCGGCTATACTGGTATAGGTTGGCCATTTGGAGTTTACACTCGAAAATCCCGCAATGTATTAAATCCCAGAATATAAAAATGAACTCAACACCTGAATGGGCACACTAACATTTGGACACAACCAAAGTACGACGCGGTACTTGCCCGGACATGTGGCGACTTTTGATGGCACAAAATGAATCAAGGCAAATAAATGCCATAGACTTCCATAGACACCACAAGACGAACAGTGACGAATGAAGGGTAAATGACAGGCTTGAGGCAGAAGTGGCCCAAAGACCCATTCACCGCAGGGTTTGGGAAATGACGGAGAGAGCCACTGACCTGGACACCACTGACGAAAGAGCAAGCACTTAGAACTAATTGAGGAGCCCAATTAGTAGGACCGTTTGCTAGACCAAAATTAGACCATGTGCCAAAAATCATGGAATGATATCGGGTGTAGAGGCCCCACTCTAACACAATAAGACAGGTGCGTTGACAGAATAATTTCTAAAATTGCCTTGCGGCTGCTGGGCCTGTCAAGGAGGATTCAAATTGGGTGTTTGTACTGGGCCCTGGTGATCCCTTCTAGTCTGGACACCTTGTTTCACAGCCATTGGTTGTAGCTCATTACAATCACGAAATGCGACAACGCTGAGCCAACATTGTCGATGAAAGAAAACCAGGCCTCCTGGTTGTTCTGGACATTCTTGGCCCACAATTCGACCTTGTCAAAATTTCAAAGACCAAATTTCACCCTGCTGGTATCCCCTGGTATGCAACTTGGATCTTGACTGTCCAGCCCGGAGATGGTGGTTCCGCTTCCTCGCTTTCCTCGCAGGCCTGGGGGCACTGTAATGAAGATTGCCGTGGAATGGAAACCATTGGATGAGGTTGCATCTCAATATGATATATAGGCCATAAGAGTTCCCGCCGTGAATCAAGCCAGCTGCATCGAAGGCTAGGTCAAGATCTTGCAGAGCTATTTTCTCGAGGGATGCTACACGCAGCGTCACAGAAAAATGCGCAGTAAAAGATTTGATCAGGAGGGAAGCGTGGCAATGGTCGAACTTGGCACTTCAACTGTTTGGAACTAATTAGTGTACAGTGTACAGCAACTACCCAAGTGTCCAGATGCCCTTGCGAATCAGCAACAAACAAGATCCACCCCACCTGCCCAAGCAAAACCCCTGGCTGCAAATTAAAGTTGGCTACTGCATTCTTCTTCTTGACAAGTAAGAGATCAAAGGAACAAAAGGCCTTTGCCAAATATTGCTCTCCTTCCGTTCTCTGCCCACCGACCAAGGCAAGCCTCGCTTTGGTCATGGCAAGTAGTCAGCACGTGCCAAGTTCAAGGCTGCAAGGGGTAGAACTGAGAACCATGACATCTGTCGATCACTTTGGCTGCCTGTCGCGTAGCGGAGCCTAGGCAGCTATGGAATTGGCCAATTGCAACATGTAGTTGCAATGACAATGCTCCCCCACACACAGAAGATTCTCTTCTCTTGGCAGCGAGCACCCCAGAATATGAAACCACATATGTAAAATCCTACCGAACGGGCTGATACCAGATTCACGTAGATGCCCTGTTTAAGGGCGCGACTCACCATTTTTCAAGCGCACTGCAAAGTTGGGCGACAACGCTTGTCCCCACCTCAAAGGGCCAAGGTCAACAAGTCTTTATCACATGATGTCAAGAAAGGAATCCAATAGCTAGAAGCATCATGAACTTCTACAGACACTACAAAGACATACCAGTAGTACCGCACAAGGCGGTGGCGGAAGTTTCAGGAATAGCACATTATAGGAGAGGTGAGTTGTTGTGAGTCATGGATGGCAGAGCAGATCCNAAAAGGTGGTTGGAGCGTCGGCCTATCTATCTGTCTATCTATCTGGCTGCCTAACTAACTGACTAACTGACTAACTGACTAACTGATTGACGGACTGACCAACTAACTAACAACCTAACTAACAAACTAACTGACTGACTCACTGACTAACTGACCAACTGACTAACTGACTAACTGACTAACTGACGAACTGACTAAGTAACTAAGTCACTAACTAACTAACTAACTAACTAACTAACTAACTAACTAGCTGACTAACTGACTCACTGACTCACTGACGAACTGACTAACTGACTCACTGACTCACTGACTCACTGACTAACTGACTAACTGACTAACTGACTCACTGACTCACTGACTCACTAACTAGCTGACTAACTGACTCACTGACTGACTGACTGACTAACTGACTAACTGACTAACTGACTATCCGACTAACTGACTAACTGACTAACTGACTAACTGACTAATTGACTAACTGACTAAGTGACTAACTGACTAACTGACTGATTGACTAACTGACTAAGTGATTAACTGACAAACTGACTGATTGACTGACTAACTGACTAACTGAGTAACTGACAAACTGACTGACTGACTAACTGACTAACTGACTAACTGACTAACTGACTGACTAACTGACTAACTAACTGACAAACTAACTAACTAACTAACTAAGTTGTTAAGTTGTTAAGTGGTTAAGTTGTTAAGTTGTTAAGTTGTTCAGTTGTTCAATGGTTAAGTTGTTAAGTTGTCAAGTTGTTAGTTCAGTCAGTTAACTGACATCTCAAAATTTGCTTAAAACCCTCAGTTTTTGACACTTTTTACTTCCAAATGTGCTTGGCGCCACAACGGCGTGCACTTTTTCGACATCGGATGGCCATCGAATCGTCAAAAAGTGCTCCGAGCATGACAGTTTTTAACACTTTTCACTTCCAAATGTGCTTCGCGCCGCAGCGCCGTGCACTTTTTCGACATCTCAACTTCCCAAAGTGCTCCGGTGCTGACACTTTTTGGCACTTTTTACTTCCAAATGTGCTTCGCGCCACAGCGCCGTGCATATTTTCGACATCTCAACTTCCAAAAGTGGTCCGAGCATGACAGTTTTTAACACTTTTTACTTCCAAATGTGCTTCGCGCCACAGCGCCGTGCACTTTTTCCACATCTCAACTTCCAAAAGTGCTCCGAGAATGACAGTTTTTAACACTTTTTACTTCCAAATGGGCTTCGCGCCACAGCGCCGTGCACTTTTTCCACATCGCAACTTCCAAAAGCGGTCCGACGCTGACAGTTTTTAACACTTTTTACTACCAAATGTGCTTCGCGCCACAACGGCGTGCAATTTTTCATGTCTCATCTGCCAAGATGTCTCCGCACCCGCCGCTTTAGCGAGCCTACAGTTCGACCCTCCGGAGCCACAAAACATTGGAAAAACACAGTGTTTCGCGACTTTCCTACCTTTTCGCGCACCTGCATCTCTTCTCTTCTGACTTTCTCANTTCTCATCTCTGATCTTCTCACTTCTGACTTTTCTCACCTCTGCTTTTCAACTGTCCATATTGTCGGAAGTTTCACTTCTAAACTTCCTTCGATTATTTATTCATAAGAATTCACACATATCAGCGGTGCAAACTCGATCCCCAAGAGCCTTGCAAGCATCTTCTCTACAATGCATATTCTGACACATGCATGTGGCAAAAATGGCACTTGGTGCATTATTCGCAACGCTCGATACTGCTCCAGCACCCTCCACTTCCACCACTGGAACATTAATAATGACGCCACACTTTTTAAGACCTTCAAGATCACTCCCATGGGAGCTGCTCAAAATTGCAAACATACCGGTGCTGCTTTCAAAATCATGGCCAAGGCAGAAGCTCATCCGTCGGTTCCATAGGATCGTCTGGAGCAAGTGGTCCCCGCCAGGATCCGGAACCTTGAACTTAGGCACTTACTTTTTCGTGTGGTTCATGGTCCGGTCATGGTCCGGTCATGGTCCGGTCATGGTCCAGTCATGGTCCAGTCATGGTCCGGTCATGGTCCGGTCATGGTCCGGTCATGGTCCGGTCATGGTCCAGTCATGGTCCGGTCATGGTCCGGTCATGGTCCAGTCATGGTCCGGTCATGGTCCAGTCATGGTCCGGTCATGGTCCAGTCATGGTCCAGTCATGGTCCAGTCATGGTCCAGTCATGGTCCAGTCGTGGTCCGGTCATGGTCCGGTCATGGTCTGGTCATGGTCCAGTCATGGTCCGGTCATGACCAGTCATGGTGTAGTGATGGTCCATGCTCCGGTCATGGTCCGGTCATGGTCCGGTCATGGTCCAGTCATGGTCCAGTCATGGTCCAGTCATGGTCCAGTCACATGGTCCGGCCCGGTCATGGTCCAGTCATGGTCCGGTCATGGTCCAGTCATGGTCCAGTCATGGTCTCATGGTCCAGTCATGGTCCAGTCATGGTCCAGTCATGGTCCAGTCATGGTCCAGTCATGGTCCAGTCATGGTCCAGTCATGGTCCGGTCATGGTCCGGTCATGGTCCAGTCATGGTCCAGTCATGGTCCAGTTATGGTTGAGTCATGGTCCAATCATGCTCCAGTCGTGGTCCAGTCATGGTCCAGTCATGTCATGACCAGTCATGGTGTAGTGAGGGTCCAGATGGTCCGGTCATGGTCCGGTCATGGTCCAGTCATGGCCCAGTCATGGTCCAGTCATGGTCCAGTCATGGTCCGGTCATGGTCCAGTCATGGTCCGGTCATGGTCCAGTCATGGTCCAGTCATGATCCAGTCATGGTCCGGTCATGGTCCGGTCATGGTCCAGTCATGCTCCAGTCATGGTCCGGTCATGGTCCAGTCATGGTCCGGTCATGGTCCAGTCATGGTCCGGCCATGGTCCGGGTCATGATCCAGTCATGGTCCAGTCATGGTCCAGTCATGGTCCGGTCATGGTCCAGTCATGGTCCAGTCATGGTCCGGTCATGGTCAAGTCATGGTCCAGTCATGGTCCAGTCATGGTCCGGTCATGGTCCGGTCATGGTCCAGTCATGGTCCAATCATGGTTCAGTCATGGTCCAGTCATGGTCCGGTCATGGTCCAGTCATGGTCCGGTCATGGTCCGGTCATGGTCCAGTCATGGTCCAGTCACATGGTCCAGTCCAGTCATGGTCCAGTCATGGTCCAGTCATGATCCAGTCATGGTCCGGTCATGGTCCGGTCATGGTCCAGTCATGCTCCAGTCATGGTCCGGTCATGGTCCGGTCATGGTCCGGGTCATGATCCAGTCATGGTCCAGTCATGGTCCAGTCATGGTCCAGTCATGGTCCAGTTATGGTTGAGTCATGGTCCAATCATGCTCCAGTCGTGGTCCAGTCATGGTCCAGTCATGGTCCAGTCATGGTCCAGTCATGGTCCAGTCATGGTCCTCCAATCATGGTCCAGTCATGGTCCAGTCGTGGTCCAGTCATGGTCCAGTCATGGTCCAGTCATGGTCCGGTCATGGTCAAGTCATGGTCCAGTCATGGTCCAGTCATGGTCCAATCATGGTCCAGTCATGGTCCAGTCATGGTCCAGTCATGGTCCAGTCATGGTCCAGTCATGGTCCGGTCATGGTCCGGTCATGGTCCAGTCATGGTCCAATCATGGTCCAATCATGGTCCAGTCATGGTCCAGTCATGGTCCAGTCATGGTCCAGTCATGGTCCAGTCATGGTCCAGTCGTGNGTCATGGTCCAATCATGGTCCAGTCATGGTCCAGTCATGGTCCAGTCATGGTCCAGTCATGGTCCAGTCATGGTCCAGTCGTGGTCCAGTCGTGGTCCAATTATGGTCCAGTCATGGTCCGGTCATGGTCCAGTCATGGTCCAGTCATGGTCCAGTCATGGTCCGGTCATGGTCCAGTCATGGTCCAGTCGTGGTCCGGTCATGGTCCAGTCATGGTCCAGTCATGGTCCAGTCATGGTCCAATCATGGTCCAGTCATCGTCCAGTCGTGGTCCAGTCATGGTCCAGTCATGGTCCAGTCATGGTCCAATCATGGTCCAGTCATGGTCCAGTCATGGTCCAGTCATGGTCCAGTCATGGTCCAGTCATGGTCCAGTCGTGGTCCAGTCGTGGTCCANGTCATGGTCCAATCATGGTCCAGTCATGGTCCAGTCATGGTCCAGTCATGGTCCAGTCATGGTCCAGTCATGGTCCAGTCGTGGTCCAGTCGTGGTCCAGTCATGGCCTGCAGGAGAACACCTGAGATTTTCAAATCTTCCGAGGCTGTTGCGCAAAGCACCCGGTCGGCCACAACCAGCGCTGTCCCTAACTTGTGCACCTTCGCCATCTGAACAACGCCTAAGCCAAGTCTTGCCATGCACGCTTGCAAAGCATTGCAAATCACACCCTGCAAACTTCAAGTCTGAACGGAGCCAGAATTGGCACGGTAAGCAGCTGACAAATATTGAGATCAGGAGCCGGGAAAATAGTATACCCAATATGGATCGTCATGGTTTTGTGTGTTTGTGTGTGTGTGTGTCCTCGCATATCTTTTGCGTGGTCGATCTCTACCTGCGTATGTGCCAAATCGAATGAAAATAACCAAAGGCGGGCTCAAGGAACTTTTACAACGATCTCCTCGAGTTCTGGATCACCGCGTGATCTTCTGTTTAAGAAACCCACATTGACAATTTCAGTAAATAGTGTAAAATATTCATAAATAATCCCTCTGAGTCTTTTGCCTCGTGTCTTCCACTGAGGCAACTTTTGCTGGAGCGTCGCTGACTGCTCCACATGTTTGGGACTGACTTTCTATGCGGCTCTGGTGCGGACTTGCGAGACAACATGGGACAACCACTGCCAAAAGGGTGGGCGAAATAATGCAATACGAAGTGACCTTCATGGTACTGTATGCAAACATGACGAAAAACAAGTGGATGTCTAGGTCCCGGTGTGATATGTGCTGGATTGCGTTGGGTTGTGTTGGTGGTTGTTTCAGTAATTTAGTTAAGCACGTCATGGTGCAGGTCCAGGTACTAGCCTGGTATTCTTTTCAATGATTACTTAGAGCACGGTTTTTTCGGGGCAAGTTGCTCCAGTTCCTCAGTTGGAACCTAATGGAACCTAACCCGATGGGGCTATCGATGCTATGGCTCCAATTTAGAGATGCAACTGTTGTCCTTTTGGCTGCATTCAATACTTCCGAATGATTTCTGCGCTTGAAGCTGTGTCTTCTGCCAGTAGATCAAGAGACCGTTGGCAAGAACTGCAGGATCCCTGCCAAACGCGAGTCTGCCATACAGAAATGATCTGGAACAAGAACAAAGCTCCTCGTGCCGTCTTTTATCATCTATTACTAGCATGCAGCCAATGAGTCGATTGACAATGCACGTGTTTTACTTCCACCACGCCTTCTGTCTTGCTGACTAGGGCTCTCTTCATGGCTGCTAGGGCTCTCTTCAGCTTCATGTTGTATCGCCTTTCTGCAGCAAAGACGGCCAAAAAAAAAGGAAGAAAACATTGCTGGATATTGCTGGCGTCCGCGGATCCAGATGATGATCAAATGTTTCAAGTGCCCTCACAAACGCTCACAAAGCATCCCACCTTGAAAGCACGCACCTGCACCTGGACAGTTTGGTGGTTGGACGTGATGCAGCATTATGCAGCCAGATCCAAGTGCTCAAGACTTTGGAAAGAACAACGGCACTCTCATTGTCTATGCAGCAACTCGAGGCCTGAGTGGAACCCAGGCCCAACCATTGCATCAAGGTGGCTGTGTGAAGCTGGCACACCTTGCAGCACAAGGCTCTTGCGTGGATGTGGAGGGCCAGCCGGTGCATTGCTCAGGAATGCTGTTCCTTCATGACATTATGTCACACTCTGGAACAGACTGGGATGGTCCAACCTGATGCCCACCTGGCTGAACAACCTGGAGGCAGATCGAAAGGACTGTGAGATGGTACATTTTGAATGGCTCTGCACACCTGCAACAGTGCACCCAGGATCACCCAGGCCTGCTGTGGTTTGCGGAACAAAGGAGTGTCGGTGAAGGGCTGTTGCAGCAATGCCTGCATCACTTGCCACTTTCGTTCTTTCCTCTGCTTGGGACGCCTCACCAATCCTACCACTAACAGTCACTACCCCTTGCTCAAATTGTCCGAAATGGGGCCCGGACAGCTGAAGAGAGATCTGTGCTCTCTGCACGGATGGGCTTCTGTGTCAAGACCTGCACAGTGTGACCACACAGAGGAGAGAAAAGAGAAACGTGTGGTGCAAATGCACGCAACGTGCGCACAGTCTCATCATGTCCCATCCATCTGCCCAGCCTCCTGGAGGAGTGCCTCAACTGCTTGAAGATTGCATATAGGTCAAAAGTTAAGGCATAAATTAAGGCATGACTTACAGTAAGGCATAAGGATGCGTATACGCATCCTTATGCCTTACTTATAAGGATGCACAAAGACTGTCATCCGTCTTGGACCAACAAGTTGCAAAGTACATGCAGCCATGTCACTTCAGCAAGCGGAGCCGGGGCACTAAAGGCATCCGACCAGTGAAAGTTCAAGGCCTGATTTCATAGCAGACTTGGAACCGCCTGGCCTAGGAGTTGTACAAGACTCCGAGCATAGTGAGCAAATGGGCAGACCTGAAGCATGCACGGCAAGCACCTGCCTCCATCTGCCGCAATCTGGAGCCCAGCAATGGGCACACTTGCGCAGGAGCCTGGTAACTAGTAACCATAGTGAAGCCGCCCCAAGGCTCCCGCGAAGTTACTGAACAAATGAAGCGTATGAAGACTGTATAAAGACTAAATGAAGGATGAAGGCGCTGAACGCAATCCATATTTCAAGCTTTCAAACCAGGACCTGCCAAAGCAACAGGCCTGTGCCAGGAACTGCTGGATGTAGGCCAGGACGCTGCCAAGTGGCAACAAGTCATGCTTGCTAAGAATGCTGCTTGAAATCGCCTGAGAGGCTGTAAAATCGGTGTAAAACCACGGAAACAACGGAAACAGTTTCGTGATGGACCTTCTAAAAGTGACAGGTTTCAACCAGCGCAGCTTGCGAACCTTCACATACTTTACGACAGGACTGACTTGAGAAGAAATCAAATTCCAGTAACAAAGGCAACCCTCCCAACCAATTTCCATCTTGAGCTCCTTGCTAAAGCTTCCACACTTCCTCCTGCAGAAATGCAGTACATGTTGGCCAACGGTGCGCCGAAAGTTTGCAAGCCTCTGGAAAGACATAGGAGACCTGCGTGTGCAGGTGTTCCATGGTCAAGAGTCAAAACATGGCACACGGGGTATGGTCATCCCACCATCATTGGCGATCCTTACACTGGGCATATTAACCACTATTCCCGGGGGGATAACCATCCCCTTTTATGAGAAAATACGCAATGGGCTTGACCATGGCACACATAAATGGTCCTGTCACCGCGTTCATATTGCGGGTGCCTACCATTCCCAGTCCTCCTGCAGACCGACAGCAGCTGACTAGAAGTACAGCGGCGCAGTTTAGCATGGTCATCCGAGCCGGGTTGCTCCTTGCGCAAAGCAAAGCTGAAACTGACATGAGTCTCCAAAACCAGGACCAACTAAGTGGCTCCAAACAGGAGCAATGTTGTGAAAAGAGCAACACCCAGGCCATCAAGTGATGTGAACACTTTTGACTCAAGGCGTGACCCAATATAAAATACCCTCAATAGCATCGAGCAGTAAATCTGCATCAGGCAATACAAACATCCACAAAGCACTTTAAAGACTTTGACCAGGCTGGGCAGCTAGGATGCGGGCCGGAGGCTGTGCACTGAATTGTCCACCTGCGACACGAGGCGGGCCTCGGCTTTGGGTAGCAAAATGTCATGAATTGCTCGGTCCATTATCTGTCCTGATAAATGTCATTCAATTTGCCCATGAAATTCCTGATGAATTTCTTGAAGTGCCATATCCATTCATATCCAATTCGTGTCCAGTAAACTTATAGCATCTTGCTGTCATGCTCTCTGAGGGCAAGGACCACCAAGGTCGAATCATCTTGCCGGCCTTGGTCATGGGTGAGCCAATTGCTGGAGCGATGTTTAAGTATGAGTCGTGCATGCTTCATTTCCACTGTGTCCTTGTCATTCTTGGTGTAGTTTCCCATATTTCCAAGTTTAGTCTTGCACCACCTTTTTGCAATCCATTCTTTCTTTTTGTTTCTCACCTCCTTTAAGTGGCAAGCCTTTTCGAGAGCTCAGACCATTGACGATTGCCGCCATAGCCCGGAACTCCTCACTTACCTCAGTGCAAGGCTTGCTCCAAGGACAGAGGTTCTCCTGTCCAAAATTGTCTAAAGCTAGTAGCAGATACAGAAGTAGTAGCAGCTAGAGTCCTTTGTAAGTAGCAGCTATATTACGTCAAACTCTGCTTGCCCAGCTGCCGCGGCAGCAATCAGAGAGAGTGCGGAAGGAGAATCTCGCAGCTGAGGGGGTGCCTGCTGACGGAAAAAAAGAAAGGACATGCATGTTGTAACCTTTAAAATGTTGCATGAATGTGGATGAACATGAAGAAGGTTTCTTTAAAAGGATGTTGTAATGCTGACATGTGTGTGCACGTGTGACACATGTTTTACGTATGTGTGCAGTATGCCTGATGCCACGCTTGTGTCACACATGTTGAACAGTGGGTGATCAGTGTGAACAGTCAACATGTGTCAACATGTGTCAACGTGTGTCAACGCGTGTCAACATGTGTCAACGTTTGTCAACAGTACCTAGCATCCGAAGGCCTCAGCACAGGCAGCTGCCTGCCAAAGCTGCTGAGTGACTTCGTGGGGAAGCTCCTTGCATGAAACCATGGATAGCATGCTCACCTCAACTTTACAAAGTCATGTGACAGTACCTGACAAAGGGATTCAACGCATTCAGAACGTTGACGAACTGAGAAGAGATGGCAAGAGCATCTCTTTCTGTGACAAGTGGCGAGGAAAGGGTTCTTCAAATGTCTCAATTCGCTGCTCCGCAGAGGCTTGCAACTTGCAACAACTTGCCACAAGTTGTCACAACTTGCCACACTTTGCATGCCACCTTCTGCCACATTGTCCTGAGGTATTTCGGCTGGAGCCAAGCGCCACTCCGCCTAGCTCGCGGCACCCCGTGTGCAAAATATGTTTTGCAACTGCTATCGCTGACTAGGCCACGCGAAGGGGTCTAGATACAGTATATGTCTAAACACGGTACGTCTACGGTCATGCGCAAAAAAAATACAACTGCATATGTAAGCAAATGTGATGCATGTCTACGCATGATGATGCCTGCCTATGTATGCCTACTTATGCCTATGTGTGCCTACGTATGCCTATATATGCCTAGTATGTCTATGTACGAGTATGTCTATGCGTTTCTGCGTATGTGTGTGTGTGTGCGCGCGTGCCGGTGTGTATGACACACACATATACCGGTATATACTAGTAATAATATATATATATATATATTATATATATATATATATTTATTTATATATTTATTTATCAAAGGAAGTTGGGAAGCAATCTTCCGAGTTACGAAAGACTGGAATAGCAATAACAATACACTTGGTGACTTAGAGAAGTGATGACCTAGAGAAGCGGTGACTTAGAGAAGTGGTGACTTAGAGAAGTGATGACCTAGAGAAGTGGTGACTTAGAGAAGTGGTGACTTAGAGAAGTGAACTGAATCTCTTCACCAGACTTAGAGAAGTGATGACCTAGAGAAGTGGTGACTTAGAGAAGTGGTGACTTAGAGAAGTGATGACTTAGAGAAGTGGTGACTTAGAGAAGTGGTGACTTAGAGAAGTGGTGACTTAGAGAAGTGATGACCTAGAGAAGTGGTGACTTAGAGAAGTGGTGACTTAGAGAAGTGATGACTTAGAGAAGTGGT
>BGPT01002310.1:67672-84064 GCA_003297045.1 Symbiodinium sp. clade C Y103 | reverse complement strand
GGGTCTGCTACGAAGGGAAACCTTTTATTGTCCACCCTTGCCGATTCCCTTGAGCGACAACAACTTTTACAGCATAACTTGGCGCTTGACCACTGAAGTTTTGTTGGCTCAGTGTTCCATTAATGTAAGGGATATAGGGCCTGTANCCCTTGAGCGACAACAACTTTTACAGCATAACTTGGCGCTTGACCACTGAAGTTTTGTTGGCTCAGTGTTCCATTAATGTAAGGGATATAGGGCCTGTAAAAGGTCCAGATTCCAATCCCACGAAGAAACGCATCTTCAGACTATACCAAACAACATTGCACAGAGTGGGTCCGGGGGACTGGCAAAGAGGGGGCCCGGGGGACTGTAGGGTGCAGTGTTGATGGACGCAGAATAAAAATATTTTTCGGCCAAATGCTTCAAGGTTCAACAAGTCAAAAGCAAAACGCGCCTTGTGTCCAGGTCCCGAAAATGAGGTCCAAAAAACATGCAAAGACAAGGTACGCCAGTAGCGACCCCCATAACGAACTTGTCATTGTCATCAAGCAACTTAAAACTGGTAAAGCTTCTGGCAAGGACGGTATTCCCAATGAATTTTGGAAACATCTTTCTGGACCAGGCTTAGAGGCTTTGCTTGACCTCAGTGCTGTTGGACTCAAGGCAAAAGCCCAGACTCTTGGTGACAAGCAGAGGTGGTGGGCATTAAAAAAAAAAGTTCTAGCAGTGACCCAGCGAATTACCGCCCTATCAGTCTTTTGCAGACCTGCTATAAGTTGTATGCTAGGATTCTTGCAGCCAGGCTATCTGCTGGCCTGGACCCTTTTTTGCGGGAAAAACCAATATGGGTTCTGACATGGCCGAAGCACCAATGAGGCGATTTTCCTCATTAGGAGGTTGCAGGATCTTGGATGCCAAACGAAATCAGGCCTTGTTCCTTCTCTTCCTGCATTGGAGCAAGGCGTTTGATACCGTTAAACCTGCTGCCCTTCACCTAGCCTTTCAAAGATTGAGAATCCCACCCAGGATGTGTTCTGCCATTAGGGACCTCACCGCTTCTCCATTTTTTGAAATTGTTGTCAACGGGGAGATCTATATGCCGAAAACACAGGCAAGTGGCATACGCCAAGGCTGTACCTTGTCACCGCTGTTGTTTATTGCCCTACAGACGGTTATGTTTCACGACATCGAAAGGGAGTTCCTTGGTAAATATCCTTTGGCTATCAAACCTACCGTTCCCTTCTTTGATGTGGGGTTCGCTGATGATACTGTCCTTGTTTCCCGAAACAGCGAGCACCTGAAATGTCTTCTCCATGTGGTCCAGAGGGAAGCGGCGAAATACAATTTGCACCTCAATCTTGGTAAATCTAAGTTGGTTCTCTACAACACGGAGACTGCTATTTTCTTCATTGATGGGTCGCAAGTTCCACTGGCTTCTTCGGTTGTGTATTTGGGTGCTCTAATTGANGTTGGTTCTCTACAACACGGAGACTGCTATTTTCTTCATTGATGGGTCGCAAGTTCCACTGGCTTCTTCGGTTGTGTATTTGGGTGCTCTAATTGACTCAAAGGGCAAACCAGGACATGAAGTGTCTAAGAAAATCAGAGATGCATGACAAGTGTTTAAGACGTTGCTGCGTGTTTGGAAACACACCAGGATTAGTACCAAGCGCAAGATGGACATTTATTCTGCCTGCGTGGTCAGTAAGCTGATGTATAGTCTGTGTACTCTTTGCTTAACTGAAAAGCAAATGCGACTTTTGGATTCATGTCATATTCGATGTTTGCGTTCTATCGCCAGCATACCATCTACATGGGGAGCGACCCTCCTTGGCGTAGAACGGAAATCAAACGAGCAAGTCCGTTGCCAGCTGAATGTTATAAATTTGTCGGATGAGCTCCGATTACAACAGCTGTCTCTTCTTGGACACATTTTGCGACGGCCCCCCGACCACCCAGCCCGAGTTGTGACCTTTAACAGATTTTTACAGCCACAAATGCTGGGAGGGCCCTTCATGCGAGGAGCTCGGAGAATTAAGTGGAATGATGTTGTTCTTCAACTTGCAACGACCATTGTTAACGACCATTACTTCCAAGGGGCAGGCGTGGAGAAGNTGATGTTGTTCTTCAACTTGCAACGACCATTGTTAACGACCATTACTTCCAAGGGGCAGGCGTGGAGAAGTATATTTTACAAAAACTGTTTGAGGTGGCGCAAAACCGAAAAGAATGGTCCGTACTTTTGCAAACTGTCCGTGGTTCTTGGCGCCGCCCACGGGATGCTGCTGGTGCCCCATGGCAATGAAAAAGGCAGCAACCGTTGACCGTTGACCCTTCTTCCACCTTGCTTTGTTTCTGGATGTACTTTGGTCGAAGGACCATTCCTGCAAAAGTGCTTTGTGTGATCCAGGTGAACTTCAGTGTTCTCTACTTATACTTGCGTGAAACCCAACTTGTGTGCAACCTTGGTTTCGGTGGACGACTTGTGACTCGAATGGAATCTCCCCAATTATTCAAGCTGGACAAAAAGTGAAAGATATATATATATACTATATATACCTATACATATATATATATATATAAAAGAGACTATCAAGAGTTTAAGTTTTGCAAGTTGTTTTGAAAGCGCGCTTTACCACGTAACGCGATCAGTTCATACAATTCCTAGTCAAGAAGCGTAGGCTGTTAATTGAACATCTACCCGGGCTTGAGAATCCGAGCGATGGATTGACGAAATCCTTCAAGACCATAGACATGCTAGTCCATTTAGAGCGCAAGGTAGGATTGATTCAAGGTCTCAACACGCAAGGCTGGAATTGGATTAGATCCTTGTTGGTTTCCCTGCACTCCGAAGAAGGGGACAATGCGGTTTTCCATGTCGGAGTGGTTGGCGCTTTGATCCAAATGCCCAGTATGAACAAAAGCCAAGGGAGTGGAGATCCCCAGAACGGTCGCGCACGCCGGTTCAAGGCAAGAACAAAGGAACCCCAAAGGGATAGCTTTGCAAGGAACGGAATGCTATCCAGTAGACATTACAGGTCGACCCATTGGAAACTTAGGGGATGAAGCAGGGCGACCAATAGGACAATGGCTAGTCCAGGGCGGCCAGACGGTTGTCCTGGCACATCAACAGCCCAGTAGATGCACTGTCAAGGTTATAAAGGGAATAGTAAGGCGATCAGGCAGCCGCCCAAGCAAGGAGCGGCACGCAATCGGGCAAAGTCTTGCAAAAGAGCAAAAAGCCCGAATTGCCGCACATATCAAATAAGGTTTTGCTCTAAGGGGGTGATCGTTCTTCGCATGCTACATTCAATACATATCCTCTCCAGTTGTTGTGCAGTGTCTGGTGATGTCCAAATTATAAATATTGACTTATGCTGACATATGCCAACATATGTTAACACATAACATATATGTCTCATATGTCATGCCGAAGTTGTCATGTTGCAAACTGAAGCATAATCAGGAGAAGGTAAGAATAAGGAGGAGGGGATTGACAGTAAGATTCAGCAAGCGCAGCGATGATAATCACTCTAATCCATGCCTGTTCTTGAATTGGCGATATCGCTATCTGACGGAGCTGCTGGTGAGATTTCTTTCCCACTCTCCCCAACCTTTTCTTGTCATGTGTATTGATTTTCCCTGTGGTAACCTCCCACCCTTCCCCATAAGAAAGGGTGGTACGACGGGCTCAGAGGTACCGGTTTGGCTTGCGGAATTAAGCTGGAACTATCTGCGAAGGAAGGCTGGCCCTGTTTGCCTTTGTTGCTTTTAGGACGGTTTCTCTGGGTTCCTCCTGTTTTGATTGTTGGGTAACTTTTCTTTTCGGTGTCCTGGGTAACGCTCTTGTTTATGTAGGTAGGGTAGGCCGGCGCGGATAGGGTAGCCAATTGGCACCAAAGCGTGCAAATTGGAAGCCATCGGGCAGCGGCAGTGCTTCCAGAGCTCGTTGTAGCAATAAAGGAATTGCCTTCGCATCGGAGATGAGAGAGGGGTCAACTGAGATACACAACCCAGTGTCAAGCAAACTTGCAATGAGACACCAACTCATCATACCGACAGATGATTTTTTTGGAAAGGCGGTGCCTGCCCCACTTGCATGGCCACCACACCGGAGGAGATCCTGACAGTGTGATGACCATGCAGGTCGCGCAGGTACCACCTTTCCAAAAAACCCACGTCCTTGCTCACCTTCTTCGGTCAGTTCTAACATCAGGTGTGCCTGATGCAGAATCTCGACCCACCCGGCGCTCACGAATGTTGATGTTCCACGTCACAAAGCGATCCAACGGCAGCGGAAGAGGCTTGAGATGAAAGTAAGTTGTGCAAGATCACATTCAAACATTGTGTGACGTCACATGCCGTCAATCAGAACTCAACTGTCATCCGATGCAAACAGTTTACAACCAACGATGATTTGCAGCGTCACACACATCGACAGCAATCCTGTTCGGGCACCTGTTGGGTTCGTCATGCTGCTGCGCCACCGCAATTGCAAAATCTGAACGACAATCGTCAACAACCGTCTGCCGAAATTTTCGCCAACAGCCTTGACCAGCATGACTCAAACAGCACGCGGCTAGACCGGCAATGCCACACAGCTTCCAACTCGGCGCCGCAAGACTGCACCGCCACCACCTCAAGCCTTTCGAATGAAACCTTCACTGGAATGGCGCTTCACACTCCCCACTCCGCACTTCACACTCCACACCACACTCCCGCTACACACTCCACACTCCACACCTCACGCTTCCCACTTTTCATGTCACACTCCAACTCCACACTTCACACGTCACACTGCACACTTCACACTCCACACATCACACTTCGCACCCCCTCTCCAAGCTTCACATGTCACACTTGAAAACCACACTCCACACTTTGTGCTACGCATCACATTTCATTCCGTCGCCACGCCACTGCGCACTCCACACTTCACCCTTCACCCTTGCACAAACTCCTTCCCAGTACTACTTCGTACTACACGCCTTGCACTTTCACAGCTTCCGTAACATCACATTTTGTGCGCGTTTTGTGGCAATTCCTCTTCACAGCGCGACGCGACCCGATCGGCGGCGAAAACATCCCTTCACACCTGAGTGCCACGACGTCCCACGCCTGCCGCACGAAATGCACTTTCACAGCTTCCATAACATCAGGTTTTGTGCACGTTTTGTGCACGTTTTGTGGCAATTCCTAATGACAGCGCGACGCGCCCCGATCGGCAGCGAAACGGCGGCGAAAACATCCCTTCACACCTGAGTGCCACGAAGCC
Source organism: Symbiodinium sp. clade C Y103 (assembly GCA_003297045.1). Lineage (NCBI taxonomy): Eukaryota > Dinophyceae > Suessiales > Symbiodiniaceae > Cladocopium > Cladocopium sp. clade C. The sequence goes on along the minus strand of BGPT01002310.1, from coordinate 78,807 downwards.
CCACGCATGCCACACGAAAAACATTTTCACAGCATGCATAACAACACGCTTTGTAGCAATTCCCATTGACGGCGCCACGCGACGCAATTAGAGCGCCGCGACATACTTCACACCTGAGTGCCACGAAGTCCCACGCATGCCACACGAAATGCACTGTCACAGCATCCGTAACAACACGCTTTGTGGCAATTCCCATAGACAACGCGCACGACGCAATTAAAGACCCGCGACACACTTCACACCTGAATGCCACGAAGCCCCACGCTTGCCACGCGAAATGCATTTTCACGGCATCCATAACAACACGCTTTGTGGCAATTCCCATACACACGGCGGCGAGGTAATTAAAATCCGTGACGCACTTCCCAACCTGAGGGCCACGAAGTCCCACGCTTGCCAAGCGAAATGCACTTTCACAGTTTCCATAACAACGCGCTTTGTGGCAATTCGTATTGGCACGGCGACAGTGGCAATCGCGCAACGAGATGCAAACAGTCCTCCACCCCCAGACCCCCTACCAAGAAAACAAGAACTCTTCGCTACGCATTCGGGAAAAAAAATGTTCCATTGAAACACAAGTGAAATGTTTTTTCTGTATTCTCAGGCTTGAGAAGCTGGAACCGTGGCACGGTTTTATTGTTCCTTGTGCGGCGCATTGGACCATTGGAGACTGTGTTTGTGTCAACAATCCTGCAGATGTTCGTTGAGGAACTCTGAGCTGCGCTGCCTGCTTTTCATTGAGCCACCTGAGCCAACAGGCTTGACAATAGCAACAACGCATCAGAAGCAGTGGATGCACCAGCAATCGAAAACCTCAGCCTTTCGGCACTATAGCTCCATATCAAACACATCCAATATGGGGCGAAAGATGGCGAAAAGTTATCCGCGTGGTTTTGAATTTCTGTTTGACAAAACCATGCAGCAACATCAAGGCCAAACCCAGCAGCGTCAACACAGTCGGTTCATTTCCCGGTTGGATGCACCATGCCAGCGGTGCCCAATGACGCAAAGCTGCAGATCGGCAAAGTGGTACGGAACTCAGCTGAAAATTCCCCATGGGTGCGGAAAATCCACCATGTGTAGATTTCTTTCCAAAGAAACCATAGACCACTAGTTAGGAAAAATATCTATGTTGGTTTACTTCAGATTATCATAGGAGTACAACCCAATTTCTACGTCCGACCAATTGGTTCATCTCACCCCAAACCAGCTTTGTGCATGACGCGGGAATCAGTATGAATTGGCATGCATCAGTATCCTTGAAAAAGGATGAGAAGTCTTATCCTCATCATCAGTAGTTCAGCGAGCAAGGGGTCATTTACCAAAGATAGAAAAAATCCATTGAATGACAAAGACCGTTAGAATTTCCATACAAAATCATACATAGCCAGAGCATGTGTTGAACTTGGGTATCCTGTTTCAATTATTCCCAAATTTTAGCGTCATGAAAGAGATAAACGTAGAATTGTCAACGCACTTTCATTGAGCAAAAAATCGTATTTTGCCTTCAGGACGGTGGACAAGATCTGCAGGGCGAAGTGGTGCGAAAGAACTTCCCTGACCAGGTGCTGAAGCGCCTGGAAGCCCAGTGCCCAGCGGTGCATCCCACAAGTGGTTCGTAGATTTCATAGCCATAGTATCGCTAAGCTATAGGGTATAACCTGGGTATAGCCCACCTAATCCCACTTAGATGAGTAGGTTATGACTCATATGACTCATATGACTCATATGACTCATATGACCTACTATGATCATCTATGATCCACCATGACCCACTTACTGACAGGGATCGAACATGATGGAACCGCAGGAACTTCGAAATCCTGCAACCCGACCAATTCATGAACTCTCGGGAGAAAACCAAACGGATGTAGCAATCTCAACAAAATGAGCAGAAAAACGTGCTCTGTACAGAGTTTTGAGCATTGTGTGAACAGGGATAGAGATCTGTGACACGATTTGACACGTTTTTTTAACGACTAACATGTTGTTGACATTGTGCCGAATTCATCAAGTACCGCAAAAAGTCCCTGCATATTCCACGTATTGGAATTTGTGCTGTTGGCACTGCAAAGGTGCTGTTGGGTGGTGGTTTCCCCAATCGTCCACCCCGTGACCCCGTATCATTGTTTCAGCCAAGAACAATGGTTCTGTTGATGTCCTGCACCTGTCCCTGTCAATAGTTGCACTGTAGGGCCTTGGGGGTCAGCTGTTGAAAGCGAAACTGAGTTGCCGAGGTCTCAAGGTGGTGAACACGAAAACCCACGAGTTGATCCAGGACAATCCCAACCAATTGTCAAACCAGATCGGTTAACAGGTACAGGTCCAATGTGGAACACCCCCTGCAGCCGTTTCACGAGTCCACACCATTTCCAGGAGTTCTGGTACAACGACAAGACTGATGTTGTTTACAGCTCCTTGGCAGTGTTTGGAGCAATTTCCAACGCAGAGTTTCAGAGTATCTCCGATTGCCATGTTCTATTGTAGCTCAACTAATTTTGTTGGCTTTACTGCACAACTACTCTCAGAGTTGAAGCATCTGCAGTTTTCCAGGCTTTCAACATCAGAATGTTTGGATTGCTGACATGTGTTTCTGGCGGCATTCGCACTCACCAGTGATTGTCACGGCCTTTTACCCAGGCGATTCTAGAATTTCAGAAGATGCCGTGGAAGAGGATGAAAAGCTGCTGACATGCATACAGCATATAAATGCATATAGCATCATTTTTTGCATGTGTTATGTAAAGAGGCTAATTTGAGGTTGTTCGAAATGATGCAAATTGTCACCAAACATCATGAGGATTTGATTCAGTTGACCAATGAAGAGTTTTTGTTGGACTATATAATGTTTTGGTGCCTGGACTGCTAAGGATGAAATATGCCAGAGTCATTGGCTTGGACTCTTTGCAGGCTGGCGCAGGGTATTACTGTATGTTATACACGTTAGTTGTAACCCGAAACGCCAACAGTTACCCAGTTTGAAGCTGCTTTGCAGGCTTGAGAAAAGGTCCCCCTTGACACAGGGGCCACAATTTCCATGATAGTGCGCCTAGGACCTTCCAACTTTGGAAGGTTGACCATATCGCCTGCCATTTTAAAGATCACCAGAAAGGAGAATTCAGAGTGGAAGCAACTCTCATCATCGTTCAGTTGTTGACCGGGCCCCAATTTTTCTCCCCCGGTTTTGGTGTCTTCGATGTCCAGTTGGAGCTGAGCGGTGAACTCATCTCAGCGTGTTTGACGGTGGCTGGCATGACTTCTCAGTTGGCCTTCGTGGCCGTCTCTTGCCGAAGTGAAGGGTAGATACCAGGTAGATGGGTGTGTCGGGTCGGGTGTGTCTGAAATGGGGGGAACCCCCCAAATGAAAATCTTAATTGGGACAATGATGCTCAACCATAGGACTCTCGGGTAGTCCATTTTGAGACAAACCCACATGAATGGTTCGATGGTCACGTTGACGGGAACACATGGTATATTTGGCAGGGTATCTATGGCCATGTTTGGATCCAAGGTAAACAACGTTCCACCCGAACTATGACTTGCCCCACAAATCTCAGTCGCCATTTAACAGTTGGGACCTGGCATTTACCATCAGGGAAGTCCATTTGATAACTGGGACATGGTGGGATATGGCAAGATTGAAACGATCCTTGATCTTGCTCAGGCTGACTTGCATGGCTAGCGGTCGGTGGGAATGAGGAATTATACTACGGACCATGATGCATTGGTTTCTTGTGGATTTTAGTACTAGCATTCACCCAGCCCCAGGTTCGAACAAGTTTCATATACAAATATCATCCCCCTTGATTGAAGCTCTATGGAATGGAAGGAACCATTCACCGTACACAATGGAAGGAACCATTCACCGTACAGAATGGAAGAACCAGACCCATTCCATAATTATAGCAGCGTTGACCCCAAACAGATATAGGAAATCTCAATTATATCATATATCACATATATCCTATTTTCGCGGCAAAAGGTGATCATTTCGGCATGAGTGGGAGACATGAGTGGAAGATAAGTGTAAACTCATGCGACCCAGAGCACCCAGAGTGGGAGACAAGTGTGGGAGACGAGTGCACATGGGAGAGTGGGAGGCAAGTCTGGAAGACAAGTGGGAGACGAGTCTAAATGGGAGACAAGCGTGGGAGACTGAGATAAGTGTAAACTCCACGGCCCAGAGCAGGGAGACAAGTGTAAATGGGAGAGTGTGCGACAATAGTGGGAGACAAGTGTGGGAGACAAGCGGGAGACGAGTGTAAATGCGAGACAAGAGTGGGAGACAAGAGGCAAGTGTAAAATCATGCGGCCCAGAGCACCTAGAGTGGGAGACAAGAGTGGGAGACAAGTGTGGGAGACAAGTAGGAGACAAATGTAGGCTCATGCGACCCAGAGCACCCAGAGTGGAAGACAAGAGTGGGAGACAAGTGGGAGACATATGTAAAATCATGCGGCCCAGAGCACCTAGAGTGGGAGACAAGAGTGGGAGACTAGTGTGGGAGACAAGTGTAAAATCACGCGACCAAAGCCACCCAGAGTGGGGGGAGACAAGTGTGGGAGACAAGTGCGGGAGACAAGTGGGAGACAAATGTATGTAAACTCATGCGGCCCAGAGCACCCAGAGTGGGAGACAAGAGAGAGACAAGTGTGGGATACAAGTGGGAGACAAGTGTAAAATCATGCGGCCCAGAGCACCTAGAGTGGGCCAAGATACGCAAGCCCGGGGAGAGAGGCAAAATCATGCGGCCCATGGATGCAACCCTTTGAAAGGAGTAAGAGCCCCATACAGGTAAACCTGTTTGGGGAAAAAACCCAGTTTGGAAAATTGAGAGAAAAACCCTTAAATCAGAGAACTAACCTGCGCGCTCCATTTCATAAAATTGCGTGCCGGATGCACAATGTAAAGGTGCATTTTTCCCTTGATCCCATCAGGTCAAAATCGGCAAAAATAACATGTAAACATGTAAATTGATCATTTTTAAGGCGTCTTCCAAAAAGGTCTCCAACATGTAAAAGCTGGAAGGTTGGATGGAGAAACATTAAAAACGCTTTTCTTGTTTCTCCACCAAAAAGGACTACACAGAGATTAATGGACATCATAAGTAAAGACCAGATATTCAACATGATTCAACTCTATCCAAGTGCCCGCCCTCAGAAACTTACATACATCTCAAATTCGTTATGGCTCTCATACAGCAAAAGGGGCAAGCATGAGAATGAGATAACATGGCGACATATGATCAAAATCAGGAAACATGAGAAAACTCTTTGGAAACAAACTGATCCAAAATCTTCCAAGACGCCCCGACTTGGCCAAGATTGATCTATAATTTTCCTTTTCTTCATGTCCAGAGCAAAGGCTGGCAACCTACAACACACCATAGTGCACTCCTTCGTTTTGGTTTTCTTGCCTTTTCTCTTTTGAAGTTTTGACGCCTTGTGGTACTGTAACAGTGTGGGATGGTTTCACAAGATGGACATGGACTCAATAGAAGTACAATGACCCATATGTGAATGTAAAGATAAAGAAATCAAATGAAATAACATGATTAAGTGCAACATATTGTTTAAACAATCTAGACCCCAATTTGTCATTCGTGTTGCCGGAGATGCTGAAAAACCAATGAGGGCAAATGACCGAAACAAAACTGAAAGAACATTTGTGCAGTTCTTGTACAGTCAATGCATATTAATACCCAGGTACAAATAGCAAACGATACACAAACACACAAATACACAAAGAAACTGTCCTGGCCTGTTATTGTGGTACTCTTGGTGAACCAGTGTCTTCGCTGGAATGCCCCTGTTCCGTCCCTACAAGGTCCCCTGTGCCACACTAAAAGGGGCCAACCATTCCAGGGCGCTGCGCAAGCCGTGGGGCACCCTCTTTATAAAATGGAAATTTGCGTTGTTCGAAACACTTCAAATCCCAGCTTTGAGACGACCAGCTCAAGCCTGAGCATGTGTGTGAGTGTGTGTGTGTGTATGCATCCATATCTTTTCCATTTGGCTCCTCACTTCGCACTGCTAACTTGCGGGTTGTATCTTGGAACTTTAGCCCCGTGCACGGCAGAGCTTCACAAGCCGTGGAAGACCTTTTCCACGAACACCCCGAAGTCCCGCAGCTACAGCGGGAAATGGTGCAGGCCCGCAGGCAGAGGGTCTGGAGGGGAAGGGCCCTGCGGGCCCAGGCCCGCAGACAGAAGTGGGGTGGTTCGATCAATGACCCCGCGGAGCATCAAGAAGGGGTCTTGAGACGCTTCTGGAGCTTCGCAGGGGGGTCACATTGTGGGGGGACCAAGCCGCTTTCTCGTGCCCGCCAGTTGTATTTTTTATGGGGTGATAATGGAAGAATGAAAGCATGGGGCTTTGCGGCCACAAGATGGTATTTTCTTTGGCACACATACAACATTCCTTATTGCTTGTTCCTATTTCTTCCTATCTGATCTTCTCTCTTCTGACTTTCTTCATGGCTGTGCTTTTCCATCTGTCCATATTGTCGGAAGTTTGACTTCTAAACTTCCTTCGAACATAGGTAAACTTGGGAAAAATTCAGGGGGTCACCATCGCACGGGTCTACAATGGAAGAGCCTCGAGTGCGCCCGATCCAAAGGCGGGGCATCCATGATGGTACAGTGTGACACGATTCCCGACTGTTGTAATGTTTTTTGAATTCAACTATTCAGTTATCCCGGCTAACAACCTCAAAAGCAAAAAGGAATGCCAAGCCTTGCCTTGGAACCCCCAAAGCGGATAAGCCCACATATTCTGATCAAGATTTGCCCTCGGAAAATCACGTATAAATGTGGTAAGCGTCCATTGCCAAATTTGATTTTATATGCTTAGTATATCATATGAGCATATGGTTGCATGATGTCTTTTGAACGCGCAATTCCTCACCGACAATTCCCAATAGAATCCGGTCTTCATTTTGGAATAGTAATTCACTCAACCCATCTGTCTCTTTGATTCGCACCTACCTTCTACCAACTGAGTGGTTACATGATTTTAATTGTTCAAAGTTCATCCATATCACCAAATATTGATTCAATATGTTGTTGTATAGTCTCCTGCTCATCGCCCAGTTTGAATTTTGGAGAGCCTGTTTGGGAGGCGCTGCGAAGAAGCGCACTCGCGTGTCAAACACGTGGGGGAACCAAGCGTCAACAGCGACCCTAGTTTTCAGTTAGAGCAGAGGGATCGCACACACACACACTAGAACGAAAAAGTGTGAAAACTCAGATCATGGGGAAGATTTGTGAACAAAGACCTGGTTAAAAAACACATGGAGAAAAACACAAGGTTTTGTTTAATCGCATTCGCGTTGGGGGAAGAAACTCTGTCCTCCTGAGGCGTCGCAGTGGCTGCGCGTGAGCGTGAGTTGCAGAATTCGCTGGGGACAGACTTCAGGCTCTGGAAATTTTGAAAGCATGGAGTAAGCGATAGGACCTTTCCAAATAGCGATGCCCCTTTGGAAGGTTGTGTCATAACTGCGTACGCGCGTAATTTTTTTCCTTTGTGCGATGCCCTTATCAAGCTTGCCATAAATCATTTTTGTGCACACGCGTGACCTTTCCAAATTTGTGGATGTCCTTTCCGTGAACCTGGAGTTTTCGACTGGATGCTGTGTGCATCCAAACTTTGAATGCTACGGCCACACACGCTGTGGCCAGGGTTTCGCCTTCCTCCACCATAGATCCTAGTTGTTGTATAGTTATAAAGCCAACTTCCCTTTCTTTGCGGGGCCCCAATTGGTCCAATTTCATTCTTATACCTGCCTAAGACGATAACCCCGATGGACCATTATTTTTCACGGCGGTTAACTCCACCAGTAGGTGGACAAGATCGTGAATCTTGATCCAGGTGAAACGAAAACGCATGGGACAGTTTAAAAGAAAAAAGCCCTCAATTCAGCCAAATCACACAACCAAGACATGGAACAATCAAAAGACTGCGGAAGTATCAATGGCCTTGCTTTTGCTCTTGCCCTTACCACCATGTGCGGAGAAGCGGTCGCCTACAGCATCAAGATGAATTCCGAGGTCTCATCAATGCTGTAAGAATCTCCGAAGATTACAAGATGAGGCAAGATGCAGCAAGAACACCAAGCCTCCGAAATTACAGCGGTTAATTGGTCCTCCCATGTTGGTTTAACCAAGGCCTCAAAGACGAAGTCAGATCCGCTGTGCCAGAAAAGTTGATGCACTCCCGCCACAGACTCCAGACAAAAATGGCATCACTCTTGCTGCTACTGTGCAAGCGCTGATTTTCACAGAAGACAATCAAGAGGGAAAATCATTGCGGAGAGCATGATGTTGCTGCTAGTTGAGTATGGCCACTACAGGCACATGGTTCTGTCCATTTGGGGCTTCAAATTTGGGAGGCCTTGCGTTTTGCAATCAGCAACGTGGAGATTCCCAACGTCAAGATTTGGAATGGAGAATCTAGACACAACGGCTTGTGATTTCCGGTCCATTTTGTTTCAGCACAAATGGGTTTGTTTTCTCGAGCATGCATTGACTGTCTTGGAACGGTGAGTCAGATTTTGTCGAGGCATTCCCAGCATCCTTTCAACGCTGATTAGACCAATACCAGATGCATCTTGGTGCTCTACGCAATCTTTTATTTCTCCAACCCAAACGGACAAATTAGACACATTTTTGAGGGGGACTTTGTAAGATTTGTAAGGCGAACCTTACAAGTTAGAAGCACATCCTTACAAGTTAGAAGCAAATCGGGTTTCCAGTTGGCCAACGCCGCTGTCCAAAAAATGGGTCGGTCGTTCAAGCTGCAAAGAAAGCAGTTGCGATTTGCGCAAGAATTTTGCACACCCCATGTTCCTCTATTTTGTTGCTCAACCGGCTTTTGTGACATGGAATGTGATTGAAATTGGCATAAACCCATCTGATAACAAGTCCATTTTATAGACCAAGAACCTTTTTGTAAAATGGAGGGCTCAAGTCATAACATAAGCGGTAATGTTGTCTTAAGAGACAAAAAAAAATATCAAAAACAGAATGCCTAAAGATGCCGTTCCATCCATAGTGTAAAAACCACATTTGAGGTGTTTCAACGTGGGGGGGGGTCTTTGGCATATCCGGCCTGGTATCTAGTACAATGGTGTACTTCCATAATGCGTAACCCAAAAACAGTTCCATTCTATAAACAAACACCTTGGCCCAACCATTTCATAAACCATATTTTTCTGGAATGGCGGTGTAAGGGTTCCTTCCATTCAACCAAAGGGGGTCCAAATATCTGGATTTTGGCAAACGCAGTTGTGACCCAGACAAGTTAGATGAGTTTGTTTGGGATCCATGTTTCTGTGTTTGTTGTGAGTCATGGGGCTTGATCCCCTCATCCCAGGATCTTTGGAACACACCGAAGCACGTCTCGCATCAACGAGACACATTGCGGGTCCGTCCGGCATGGCAACAGGGATGATACTTGGGAGAGGTTTAGCTGGAGATTTCGGATACTCGAGACATCTTAAGACGATTCAGGACGAACATTTGTCATGTTGTTTTTCATGATTTTTCTTATTGCAATAGATGAACTTGTGGATTGAGAGTCCCCTATTTGAAGCCCATCAAACCTTGCCATAACTCTGGCAGAACATGAAAACCTGTGAAGGACTCGAGGTTTCTCAGTGGCTCACAGTGATCAACGCATAATTCATAGCAAAAAGTGGTTGTATCCCATATCATATCATCATATCCCCATAATCTGGTATAACCCATCATATCCCGATTATATTCCCATGATATCAGTGTGCCTTTGGTCCAGACCCGTGCCACCTCCAAGCCTCACGGCAGGTGGCCTACACCGCCGTTTTCTTCGTGGGTTTCACTGCCCAATGCCTCGCAGTGCTGTGCGACACACTGCAACACATGAGGCACAGATGCGCCCAGTGATTTCCAGTGATACTTTTCCAAAACCCCAGCTGGCCGATGAGTTTAGAGGGCTATACTGCAATACCACCCTATATATAATATATACTGGGAATTATCGTTATAATCATGGGAAGATGGAAGGTATTCTATTGCTGGAATTGCCGTTGAATGGATCCCCTCCTTTGGAGACCGCATTTGGGCTAGAGACTCATCGCAACCACGGGTGAAGGCATGTTGGAGGTTTAATGGAAACAGCTGCCACATACAAAGGCCTCAAATAAAGAAATAGGTTTTTTTGAAGAACATGAAATATAGGGTATACCCCAAATTTTGAAATCCTAACAGGGAAAATGATGATATACCACTGGAAGTTGGTGTACCCTATTTAGACCTCATCCCAGAGGATGGCAATCCTTTATCCTGAGGACATGCCAGCAGGAAGAGTCTTTGCAAACTGGCAACGCTTCAAACAAGTCACCCCAAATCATCCACATGCCCAACCACAGGACTGGAGTTTCAATCTCAGGTCCCAGTTGTTTAAGCAAACTGATGGTAAACGCCATGTCCCAGCGAAACAAGTTGCAGCTGAGCAGAGAAACCTCCCTTTTATGCCTTTTTATGCGGGGACATTGAACCCAGCAGCGGATAATCCTACCCCAAACAAAATCCATCCAAGATAGTATCCCTCAAAATGAACACATCCACCATTGAACCAAGGTTTTCTGGGAGGGTGGTTTTTGTTGCTTGGAACGGAGTAGTGATTATTCGTACCATTATTCGATTGCAGGTCGAGCCGCTTCCGAGCAGATGCCTGGTGTTTCGGTTGCACCAAAATGGCGAACATGTAGGTGGAACTAGTCGGAACGTTGGTCAACGCTTGGTTTCTGCTAATGCCGGCGTTTCCGGTGCGGCGGAAAACGTTTTTTTTTTTCCACATGAATATCCATGTGGCTCTTCCAGCACGCTCTTGATGCTACGCTTCTACTTGCTCTTGAAACTTCCATCAGCTCTTATCTCACCTTGCTCTTTGAACTTCCAAAACTACGCTCTTGATGCTACGCTCTCGACTTGCTCTTGAAACTTCAAACACGCTGTTGATGCTACGCGCTTGACTTGCTCTTGGAACTTCCATTAGCTCTCAATGCTACGCTTTTGGACTTGCTTTTGGAACTTCCATCAGCTCTTAATGCTACGCTTTTGGACTTGCTCTTGGAACTTCCATCAGCTCTTAATGCTACG